>CM031921.1:11974643-12131622 GCA_018703695.1 Prunus fruticosa | reverse complement strand
CTGGAATTATAATGGTCTCAATTTCTGGAAACTCAGAGTCAGAATTCTGGTTCTATTCCTTGGACAAGTCCTTTTGAGGATATTAACACATGTCAGACCATCTTAGAAGGGAGTGAGCGAAGACTAAAGGATGAGTATTCTACATATCCATGAGATTGCTAAATCATGAACTAAAGAACTCATATATTAAACCCTATGAGAGAAGCTCAAATCATGTTGCCAGATTCTTGGAAGAAATGGGTAGACATGGTTGCCATTTCTGTTCAGTCTCTTTGGTTTCCATGTTGAAGGATGAAACAGAAGCCTTTGAGCCATCCGCGGGCAATCGATCGCTCTGATGTAATCCTGAAAGTGAAAGGCAAACGGGGTTCGAGTCAGTGGCAGCAGTCGCGTGACTTAACTGATGCAGGTAAAATGCTATTGCTTCCTGTCCAATATCCATATGTCGATGTTGATTTATGACCAACGGCGGCTTTCAACCTTGTTCAATTTAAGGAGGCCCACTGGTGTAAGAGGCAAAGGAATACCTCGCGCTTCTTTCACCGATATTTTTTCCCAATTTCATCTCAACTTCAATGGTTTCCTCTTCTTTTGTGAATACCAATTTTTTTAAATATAACGTCGATTAATGGAAACGTTGGAGGATTGCGCAATATCGGTACAAGCATAAAAACCGAGAACAGTTAATATTATTATAACAATAATTTTTTCTTCATTGGCTTCAATGTTTAAGCGAACGCTTGAAATCAATTCCATTTGGAGCAGTAATTCCATTGGCCCCTTATTCGGAACGTCATCCAACACCAATAAAAGTTTCTTGTTTTCAAAGTGTGTTGCAACTTCTGCACCTCTTCAATACTTTCATCCTCACATGCTTTTTCGTTGTAGCCCTGACAATTTTCCTGAGCAATCTTTTTATTGTCAAAATCATTGATACACAAACTCAAATTCTAGAATAAAATTTCCTCTACCCTATCATCATTTTTAACTGATTTAGCAAGCATCGTCTTTACAAGCCTCCTAATGCCCATTAATGGTAATGATGGAAACATTCTTCCTAATTATTCATCATCACCTTCATCAGTGTACGTTTCCTAAAAAATGGCGATGATCATTTTCTGTCTCTGATTTCTTCTACCAATTCTCGCATTTGTAAGTGCCCAAAAGGGTTAGTCTACCTCTCCATTTGCATGTCGTGCCAATCCATTTTTTTGATTCATCCAGGGATTCTTGGGGCTAAGATTGCAAGCCTATCACCAACTTTTTCTCATATTTTTTTATTCTATTAACTAATTTTGTCATTTAACATTCCGACAGAATTTGAAATTAAAAGAATTTCAGACTATATACCTTTTCTTTCAAGCTACCTTTAGGTTTAAGCATTTGCATATGCAATTTCTTGTGTTGCTATTTGTAAACCAATGTGTTCTTTGCCACTGATAACTTGGACTCCATATCATTTGGCAAAGTAATCACCAAGGATAATTCTCACACGTTAGATGAGGTGGGAATAAGGGGGATCTCAGCATGAACTCCAATTGAACCTCTTTGATGGCTAAGTAGAAACTTATATGTTTAATGGGAGTCAGAGATGGATGTAGGGTTTTATTTCAGAGCTTTTATTACCTTTGTCTAGAGGTAGTGGGGGTATTTGTGGGGGGGAGAAAATATTAATGAAAGAATTTTTCTCCTATTCCCTGGATTAACATTTGATGTTCTCTCCTAAACTCTACTTTCTTACTTTGTGAGGGGCAGGTGGAGGAGGTGCCGGCAGGTAGCCAAGAAAAATAGTGAATCACCTTGTCTCCATTGACTCCCGCTCACCTGGAAGGGACCCGCGCTAAATTACATGCTTGGCTAAAGATGGGATGTGCTAAGCAACAGTACCTTTTTCTCTTGCTATACTACTGCCATTAATGCCTTCCTTGCTTGGGGTTGAGGGTTGTAGGTGGTCTGGTCATTGTGGATAGTCCTCCCGATCAGGATTGGAGTCTCCTACTTAAGATCACACCCTGCTGAGGACCTGGTATGATAGATAAGTGGCCCTGACCCGTTGTATCTCCATAGCAACTTGTGATAGGGCTTGATTCCTTGTAGTGATAGTATGTGCCTGTCAGTAGGATTAGCCCCCAGACTCAGGACTTAAAGCAGATCCCTTGGGTTGGAGTTTACTGTTTCATTTTTTGGTACTTTGGAGATCAAGTCTCTGGTTGAGTTCTGATTGTCGCAGCTGGTTGAGTGGGTACATGCAGCCCAGGTCCCAACAAAAGGAGGTATTTCGTG
The DNA here is from genome assembly GCA_018703695.1 of Prunus fruticosa. NCBI lineage: Eukaryota > Viridiplantae > Streptophyta > Magnoliopsida > Rosales > Rosaceae > Prunus > Prunus fruticosa. The sequence goes on along the minus strand of CM031921.1, from coordinate 12,129,339 downwards.
AGACTGGCACAAGGTTTTTGTCAAAAATGTTTGAAAAAAATTAGGTGTGATGTGGCGTGCAGTGGTAGCTGAGCAAAGACGTGGCTTAATTGCTTATTAATCTGAGATTCTGCGAGAGTCACAGTAATTTACGTGTAATCTCTCCACTGTGCACATCTTGGGTAGACAGAAGCGCTTGAATAGTAGGAATGATATTTGGATTCTGGATAGAAATCAAAAAGCAAACCTTGGTTCGTCATTTTCAAGCCATTAAACCAGTTTGAGAGGAGCTTTGACAGGAGTTATTCTAGATGTGAGTGCGTGAGTGCTTTTGAAGGTGCAGAATACTCATTGGACGTTTGACTTCTTGGTAGTTTCCCTCTTCACTTTTCTTCTTTCCTTCCCTCTTCCTTCTTTATTCACTTGTGAGAAAAGAAAGTTTGTAATTGTTACTGTCTTGGGTTCCAACTTTGTTCATCAATTGTTCTTGGTTTGGTATGGTTTAGTACGGATTTTATCATCACTTGCCTTAATTGGTTGTGTTTGAGAGTGTGGATAGTCAATGTTGAGACCAGAATCTAGGAGATGTTGGAACTTGGCCGGGAGAGCAAGGGGCAACGTTTTTTAATGGTGATTCAGGGAAGATGGAGTTGGGCGGTGCGCGGATGTCTGATGCCTCCCGATCAAAATGGGCGGTGGTATGCGCTAAATTCTCGTTGGTCTTTTTGAGTATCTGGAGAGGGACGAAGCGACCCGACCGGGGTGGTGAGGGAGATGAACAAAAGCTAGAAGTTGAGGAATAACAATGTAAGGGATTGGGGTAAGTGGCTGGAGGTAAGGGGGTAAAGCGTGGGGTAGAGGTCAGGGTGGGAATTCGGTGAGGGGCTTTGTTAGTGGTAGGGAGTACCGCGGGGCTGAGGTGAAAGTTGTTGAAGCAAATCAAAATTGAGTTCTAGCAAGGAGAAGGATGGGCCCGACTAATGTCAACATCCGAGCCACGATGGCACTGGTGAATTCCTGAGCAGCCTAGTGGGAAGGCAGAGCACACCTCAAGTAAGTTGAGTGACTTTATTCTGCTAATCTGTTGGAGCAAGGCGTTCAACTGCCACTATCCCTTTTCTTCAAGAATGGATAGCTCAAGCTGGGTGTGGCTTAGCACTTAATGAAACCAAAAGTTTATAGGACCATTGTCAGTGTCAGGCATTGTGCAGCGGCGGCACATGGTTACATTTCTGACTGTAGTTACAATATTACACTGTTGCTTGGTGGGAAATTCCCGTCTGAGTAGACTCATGCCACCTTAAAGTGCCAGGTGGGAAATGATGAGAGCAACCCTCTTCCCAAAAAACCTGGAAACCACATTTGGTTAAATGTTTCTGGATTAATGGGAGCTCCTCTCAGGCCGCCAACGTCCTCAAAGTGAGAGGCGATTTGGGATGCAGAGTTGAGGTGGTGTGATCTGGATTTCCCAAGTGTTCACTTTTGTTTTTGGCCTAGTGTGTTTATGTTATGCACATGCTGAGGTCCGCATGATCCCAGTTTCCCACCAGTGGAGGCTGAGGGCCAGCCAGTGTGTTGCTGCTACCAACAGGAAAACAAGATAAAAGAAGTGCTTGCTTCTGAGTGTAGAAGAGCCGCAAACATATTTCTAACTCATGAAGACTGGGGCAGGGTTTAGATGGTAATTGACTACCCTCCATGAGCCGACAAGAAATGATCCCAGCATGTTGGATAGCTGCACGGAGGATGGCAGAATGGGACGTGAGCTCGTCGCTAGGTGTTCGATGACCCCTTCGGTAGGCGGTCACCACATATGTCGTAGCACTAAGACAGTCCCACCAAGCACAGTCTGGCTCATCCCCCGGCAGGAAAAAGACGACGCTGGGAGGATCCCCCTAGAACTGGGGAGAGGACCCGCAGAAGGGAGCGGCGTAGCTTTAAAGGGAAATGGCCAATGGGCCAATGACTTAGCATTCCCGAGCTAGGAGAAAGAGAGGCAGATGTGAGCCCCCAATACTGGTCCTTTGGAGTCATGGGTATATGGATCCCAAGCTGTTATTTACCAGGAGGCCCGCCAACAAATCCTAGAGGTGGATGTCATCAAAGGCATATTCTCAGAAAGAAATGAGGATATTCGGCATGACTATATGGGCTTTGAAGAGACAGGCTAGCAGCTACCCCCCTTGTAACTTCTCTTGCTGTCCTTATATGAGGATAAGTGCCAAGGCTCATTGTGTTGTTTTTGCCAGCACTACCTTTCAAACTCTTTGTCCTGCTCAGAGCGTTGCTTCTGGTTGGGGAGTTGACGGAGGCAAAAGAATTCAAAAGTCAGTAACCTTAGTTCTTAGCTAATTAAAGGGTAATGAAAAAGCTAATGTGGAAGAGAAGCTATCACTAGTGGCAAGGGTTGGCTAGATGCTATAGGACCAGGCGTGACTCGGAGTTGGCCCCCACACAGTCGAGTGTAAATGCAGCAGAAGCTGAAAGTAGAGGCTTTTGCCTCAGAGTTGAGATCATGCTATAATGAGGGTGAAGGATTATGTTGGAACTCGGCTGGGTGTACCGGATAAGCTTGTCACACTGAGGGTGGATGGATATTTTGATCTTCTCGAAGGTTGAAGAGAATATCCCTTGCTTCGACTTGGGGTTTCTTGGGGAGGAGGCGGAAGCCCCGTGGAGCAAGGTGGAAAGAAGTTTGAGTCCTCTACTGATATCACTCCTGAAGTGGCGAGACATCAGGATTCTGGAACGACAGTTGCTTCCGACGTCGGTACGGGCAAGAAGGGCAGGAGTGGTGAAGGGCAGCTTTGGACCCTTTTTTTTTTGTTGGTGGTTTTGTCTAGGGTTTTTGTTTTTTTTTGTTGTTTTATGTGGAACTCTAACTCCTGAAAAAGGAAAGCAACATGGAATTGTTCTTTTGCAAGCCATCTGAGCTGGGCTGGTACAATGTGAGACGTGCTTAGACCTTGTTTAAACTTTGTAACATTGGATTTTACAATTAATTTTCTATTTTGAACATCGTCTTTTTACAACTTGTACTTGTAAACATGCATGCTAGTTCTTCGTGTAAGCAGAGCAAATGTGATTCGTTCTACACATGATTTTTCATGTTATTCACCTTTTATTCTGAGTTAATTACTTGACATTTTATAGTTTTTTCTTCCTTTGTGCTCTAGATTTACCTGGTTGGAAATGGGAAATGACTAAAATACCATATTTGTATAAATTACTTTTATTCATTTCGTAGGTCAACTTCTTCACCTTAGGTAGCGTATGCTAGTGCTGATGAATGGGTCATGGTCTTCATAGACTTGTTCCAATGGATGTTGACTACAACATATCAAAATTCGCTCCAGTGGACAAGTATTCCTCTGAACAATAGCATGTACCGGCTCTTCGATCTGAATTTGCCAAGCTGTTTCCTCCTTTGTGTCATCTTGATTTACTTGCCATAACTCTTGGTAACAAAGGCTTACACACTTTGATATTTTCTGAAGCGATTGGCATCTTTGTGAGGACAAAGCTTCATCATGGCAAGGGGACAATGGGCTAAGGTTTATCAAAGGTCGTAGTTTTATATTAAAAGGTAAAGGCTTGAAGAAGGAGGAGGAGGGGGAAGGGGAAGTCAATGGCAATCTGATTGGGGGAGCTTTGGGGCAAGGAAAGAAAATGGTTCTCTCATTCTCACGTTGGAGAGCAGATTCTGGAGAGTTGGAGCTTGGAGAAAGCCAAGGTGCAGACAGGAAGAGTGGAGAGAAGCTTCCACCATTTGATGATCTTGAAGCTTTTTTCAGTCATTTTCTTCAAAAATCTGTAAACTCTTTCTCTCATTCCCATTTGATTTTGTATTTGGAATAAGTGAGCAACTAGACTCCTTAGCTAGGGCTTAGGTTAAAGCCCTAAACATGATTACCTTATTGTTTTAATACTTGAGTGTCTGGATTTATCGGATATTGTTCATGAATTCAAATACACCAAATTAATATCCCTGATGTGTGTTCTTCTTTGATTGATCATCTTTGAAAGCATGCTTCTTGAGATTATTGGGGTTATGTGTATCTTCATGTTATCCTAAGAAATCAATGGATAGAAGTGAGAATCATCCATGTGAATGGGTTTCCTGAATACCTAATGTAAACACCATGCTATTAGGATTCTTGTGATGTTATATTTCTCTTTGAACTTAATGGGTTTTTCTTGTCATTGAATAAAAGTCTAGCACACCTAGACTTGAAAATTATAGGGAAGGCACAAGTATTGTAGCACTGGTGCTGCACTTCTCCGTAGAGAGAGAATCAATGCGTTTTTAGTCGCTCGTCCTAGTTCTTAATTACGACATTTTTCATGAACACGTTTAGAGTTCATCACTTTGAGTATTTCATAAACATCAACAAATTGTTTCAGGTGAAATAAGAAACCCTCGTGTTTGTTACATTTGAATTTCACATCTTGATAATTTATCTTTATCATTCTCATTTAATTCAAAGTACATTTTACTTACATGCGATAAGAAATAAGATCACTTGAACCAGATCAAACACCCACCAATGTGTGTGTGAGTTAATAGATGGACAGGTTACTGTGTCTTTGTTTCTTGATTTTTATTTGTTTCCAGTAATTGTTTGGACTTTTAGTGCCACGTTTATGTTCTTTCAGTTTTATATCCTTTGAATCCAACCGTATAAAGGACATTAAATTTTGGACTTACGATTCGGGGAGTTATAGGGTCAAAAACTGGGGCAGAGGTGAACTGAAAACGAGCAAGAAGAACGATTCTGTGGAGAAGGGAGGTCGCTAGTGTTAAATGACGAAGGTCGCTCAACACACAATTCTCACATTTAAAAATTCTCTAAAGAAAAGAGCGGCCAGTCGCGTTTAACCAGCGAGCAATCACTATTTGTTCACGAACCAGTGGCAAGTGTGACAAACGGACCGTCACTGGTAACTCTCACATTTCGGTTCTCAAGGAGGCAAGGCGAGTGGCTGACATGGGCGCAAGGGTAAGTTGGTCCTTTTCACAAGCACATTTTCTTCTTTTGTTTTTGTTTGTTTCTTTTTACATTTCTTTACTCATTTTTAATTTCCATTTTGCATTTGTGGTGTGCTAAATAAGTGTTCTACTTTTTGAATTAGAACTTATGGGAAACCGACAGGTCTTCAAAGGGTTCAACCCAGTACTTGTATGATCTATTCTTAGATGAGCTCGGTGCACTGAGTCCTTTAAATTGGTTGTTGCACATTAATTTGTGTCCTCTTTAAGAAAATGCAAAGCAGACCAGAGGCATAAGCAAATTGGTCCCGACAGGAACAGCAGGGGAAGTACTCATCAAAGTGGATAAAACTACATAGTACAGGATGGAGATGTTAAACCGAGTAATTTTAAGGCTCAGCACATCACTGGTTTGGGAAGGAGAACATGATAGGCAAAAAGATAATGGAGCAAAAATGGTTTGGGCTCATGAGGTCGCATCCCTGGTATAAGGTTGGTCTTCCTTAGGTGCTTCGCGCTTCATGGATGAGACAATTTTTTCGAGTTCAGTTCGCAGGTCAATATGTGCCTGAGTAAGGGCGATCTCCAGGGTTTGGTAAGGCTCCTCCCGATTACCCCGATGTCCGGCTTCAGATGCCTGGTCAAGAGTCATACACTTTAGATGACCGAGTCACCAGGAGTGAAAGTTAACTCGCGATGGCCTGGTCGTAGTAACCGTTCGGTTTGTTGATAGTCGAAGTGAGGAGGGTTGCTCATAATTGATACTCTCCAGCAAGTCGGTGCTCATTGACTAGCTGGTCTACATTCTCAGGGCGTGTAGTGGGTGACCCCTGTGGGTGGGTATGCTAACCTTAATGGGAATTCCTCCTGGTACCGGATTAGGGAGGACATGGCGGTTCTCCGTAGATGTACACTTAAAGCCTGCCGTCCCCTGTGGGTCGAGTTGGAGAGTCTGAGGTTGATAAGGCGAGGGGGGAAATCCGGACCTTTGTGGGGCGAAGATGTGAAGGCATTTGGCGGGGCACCATGGTTGTAAAAAATACCCTAGGTGGACGACTTGTTTGTCATAGGTGGAGCAGTAGCATGGTCACCACATTATGCTCTCGTGGAATTCCTGGAGGGCCTGACCCCTCAGGGGTAACACAAGGGAGAAGAGGGGAGTCTTCTCGTTTGTACAGACTTTGGTTTATGATAGACATAGCATGCGGCTATAGTTTGGTCCTAGAACCTAAACCTTGTCTTGAGGGGTGTGGGGTAGAAGATGCCCGTGTGGGGTCATCTGGAGAATCCCTGCCTGATTTAGGTTTCCGTGGTAGTGCATTCTCTACTTTGGTCTCTGTCTTCTTGGGCTCGGTACTAAACCAGAGGGAATGCTCCTCGTAGAGCTCGGGTCAAGAGGTGAGCCAGGCAGGGCAATGGTCGGTCGAGTAAGTTTCGTAGGTGTGAGGATCTTGGGTAATGAGATGTGCAACGGAAGTGGAGAAGAGATCCTTAACCCTTGCAGACATAGGTGGTTATGCCGATAGGAGTTGGTATTTGTTGGGTAACCTTATTTGACTACAGTTGGGAGTACGTTGTGAGTGCCAATGCTCGACCCCAAGCTCCTTCGTAACCGAGGCGACGAGGAGTCCCTGGCTTGTCTACTTCAGTATTGAGATGCTCGGAGGCGGAAGCGAGGGCGTATTCTATGGTGACTCTCCAGGAGGAGAACAACCGGCACCAGGCCGACACTACACCATCTAAGTAAAAGCGCTATCGATTCGAAGAAGGTCCACTGGGCGCCTTGTCGGCGTAAACAGGTGGATGGCAACGTCTCCACGCCCTGGCAGTGCTCTAGGTTTAGTTCAAACTCCCAGTCCTTAACGCGGCGTACTAAGATGTTATGCCGGGTGAATTCGGCGGCTGAAATTGAGCGGATGGCGATGTGCTTTTCAGGCTGGCAGGGGCTACGTGTGGTGATGTCAAACTCGACTGGTCACCGACCACTTGACTTACGCGTCATTAAGGTTTTTATAGTTTCCTTCAGAGACCAGGTTGAGTGGCTGGTCAACTGGGACTTGGATAAAGTGACGCCTGGAGAGTGGCGGGGACTGCTTGAAGCGGAGGTAGAGTGCGGGGGGAGGGCTTCAGTATCGCGATCTCTCGGGTCGTGGGCCTCTGTGTCAGCAAGGCCTTGCCTGACATAATGGACTAGGTGCTGTATTTTGTCTTGGTTCTCAGGTCAGCTCAGGAGCTTATTATCGATGAAAGGGCGATAAAATGTCGTGATAGAGATGTCACGACCTCAGGTTTGGATAAAGTGATGGAAGCCTCCCAGATGTCCTTTCGGTCCTTGGAGGCTGATGTGCCGCTGACTTGGGTATTAGGTTGGCTCTGTATTATTCTCCTTCAGCGCCCTTGAAAAAGGGGAGGGCATCGAGTAAAGTTGCCCTGGAAATGCAATGGATTTAATGCCGCACTCCTTCTCTGGTTCTTCGCTTTATTTCTGGAGTTCCTAGGCCTGAAGCCAGGTGCCGATAAGGGCCTGAATCTAAGGGTGGCCTGAATGCCTCTATGAGCTAACCATGGAGCCTAAAGATTGTAAGCCTTAAAAAACCCGGACACACATTTCAGCCAAATTTAATTTCATCCATATGCCCATAAAATGGCGAATGCGTGCTAACCAGATCGGAAACATGGTCGCCTGCTGACAAAGGCTCTTAGTCAGCATCTCTTCAACATAAATTCCATTTTTTGCCTGTACTAAGCTAAGCAAACAATCTGTTGGCCAGTCGTCTTCACGTGACGCCCAGATTTTTGAGTTCTAACGCATAACATGATACGCGATACAACGGACGGTGATAAATGAAGTACTCTACCTGGTTCAGTTCAGGTGCATGTAGATATTTATTATATCCTGGGTGACAGCGTCAATGAAGCTCAAAAGCTCATGTCCTCCATAGCATGAGCCGGTGGTCGAAGTCTGATTATTGGTAAGACTATCCTTGGGGTGGGGTTCGTTTAGACTTGTGAAAATCGACACACATCGCCACTTCTTACTGTCTCCAACTATGGAGGTGTTCGACAACCGTCTCACGTAATTCGCTGGGTGGATGAGCTATTTTTGATAGTTTGTCACTCTCTTAGTGCCGCGTCAGGACGAACCTATGCCAACGCTTCTAAAAAGCGGGCGAGGTGGTCTGGATCAGTGAGGGCGGTGGGTCGTTGTGTCTAGGCTACCGTGTGCATATCCTGGTTGAGGACTCAACGAAAATGTTGATGTTCTTTGCCAGGAAGCCTCTCAGTTCAGCGTGATGAACCTTGGGCATGGCTAGGAAGCCGAATTGGCAAGAGCCAGATCAGGGTCGTTGGAAAAAGGTGCTATGTGGTTCAAGGTCCTTGCCTAAACTGGTGGTGGCGGGGTGAATTTACGCCTGAGGTACAATCACTGTGGAAGTGGTGGTGAGGGCGGACGACTTCTACGTTTGGCTTCGCAAAATGCTGATTAGGTAACACGTTTAATTTTGCCAAGAGGCATGGCATGTAAAAGCAACGCCTGGTCTAACTCTGCCACTCGAACCCATGGGATATAGGGAACTTGATCGATAATCCCCTCCCATGTTGATTGACACATTGAGGTTACGACCTGTCAAGGACGTTCAAAGAGTAACATTGTATGAGGGGGGCACTGACGATGAAGTGCGTAGTGAACACTGGCACGCTTGAGGTACCTTCCCTGTGAGAAGGGGTAGAGGCATGTGGCCGAGAGGTTGCATCTACCTCCACCGCAGGACGATAGGTGTAAGGCAGACTGTGGTAATAGAGTCTCACCGTCACTCACTGTCTTCGAGGTCTGAGAAAATGATGTTGGCGGAGTTGCCTCCGTGCCAGTGAACATCCGGGCAACCTGGCAGTGCGCGATCAGCTGTGATAACAGGAGAAGGGGTCGTGAGTGGGGGAGCCATACTGGCAACCCACGGTGTCGCTTAGGAGAAAGGGGCTGAGAGTTTTTGTTCCTATAAGGTAAGTCAGTTGGGTAGATTACCTGCTCTGTCCATGCCATGACCCCCAGATTTCGTCTGGTAACTCATTGCATATCTCTACTTATAGCAAGAACGTTAGAGTTACAGCCAAAGTAGGTCCTCACGATGTGGTGGATATGTAAAACGAGATACTGCAGGTTCGTCATTGACCTTGCTTCATGCATGTGTATTCCCATTGGTGAACCCCCAGCCCATAACATATTCTCTTAACAGCTCCCACCTATCAACGCTTCTATTTCTTTTTTAATTGGCAGCAGTTCATTATTATCTGCGACCGTAATCTCAGGTGGTCTTCGCGGATTATACTTGTTGCGTCTCTCCTTAAGGGGTAAGGGAACGTTGCCTTTTTTGGGTTATGGAGTTCTTGGACTATTCATGCAAATATCTCACCTTTTGATTTGTTTGGGAAGAAATGTAATTTGTATACTTGGATTGTGTTTTCTTGGCTAAAATTCTAATTCTCAAAGCCGGATAGGGTTTCTTCCTTTATTTGTTCATTTCCTCAGCGATCATAGCCGTATGTTTGGGCCAGCTTTTCTTAGGCTCGTGTGGTGTGCACACTTCCGCTGGCTGGTCGGCAGGTGGATTCCTGCCAGATTGTAACTGCTCGGCTCAAGAGTAGCTGGTAGCTTTCACGAAAAAAAATACTTTGTTGACTTTTCCTGGACAGGATTTTTTCGTGAGAGAGAAGTAAAAATCTAGCTGCAGGAAATCTGCCTTTGGAAGCGTTATTGCCCGTAGCCTCATCGCATCCTCACACGTGCATATTTGTTGCTTAAACTTATCCTATTGATCCCTAACTTTTTGAGGCCGGTGCAATTTCCTAAGGGTGGATCAGTCGTTCACGGTGTGCAGCTCATAGGATGTGATCATGTATTTTTCCTAAGAAGACTTTTTGGAGCTTGGCGAAAGAGCTTATGGACTCAGGAGGACAGAGTCGCTTGAACAAGCTAAATAACGCTCGGCCTTGAGCGTGGTTAGAATGGGCGGCACTTGGTTACTTTGTTCACCAGCGTAGGATCCGTGACATCACCAAAAGTTGTCCAAGTGGTCGTATAGGTAAGTCATCCGTCATACAAAGGGATTTCTAGAGCCTTCAAGTCCCCTCACAGGTACCAAGAGCATGCAGAGGGTCATGGGTGTATGGTGATGGGATATCCTCTTCAGTGAACTCTGGTCCCTTGGGCATTTTAGGTTTTGAAACTGGCAGAGCAGATCCCACGCACTTTTCGACTCTAGGTGACCAAATCTCCTAGAGCTTGGAGGTCATGCCATCAACATCTTCCTGGGCTTCCTAAGATTTCTCTTCACAGACCGAATTTTTCCTTGAGATGTTCTCTACCAAGCGCTTATTGCGCTGGCCAGGCCTTTTTCTCTTTTAGTATATTTCTCATGTCAGGCGTGCTAAGCCAGACGTGAGATTCATGTTGAGTGAGGTGTGGTCATGTTGTGCGTTGGGGCAAAGAGCCGACTGGAACTTTTTTCGTGCGTGTCCTTGTTTACCAACTGAAGGTTGGGCTTTCCTATAGTGTCTTAGTTCACAGTTAAGGTGTGTTGCTAAGGTTTTCCACATCCTTGACGCCTTCATCTTTTCCTCTAGGTCCTTCAAACAACACAATCTTTTAGCTTTTCTTTCCTTCGCTCTGGGCATTTCTCAAGTTCACTTTGAGACTCTATTTCTAAGGTGTTGGTTTCTCAGCATATCTGTCTATTGTTCGCATTGGTGCTAGATAGGTGAGGGATGGGACTTCTATACGTAAAGAAGATTATTCCCAAGACGTGCCAAATGCAACCCGGGATATCCTCTGCCGCTGGATAACTTGGGCTTGGGCTAACTCAAAAAACTTATATGTTTAATGGGAGATCCAAGATGGATGTACGGGTTTTACTCAGAGTCTTATTTCCTTTGTCAGAGGATTGGTGGGGGGTATTGTTAGAGCTCATATTTTCATACATATTCATGCCAAATTTACTTACTCAATTTGCTTAGTTTATTAGAATTTTGAGTTATTTGCCTCTCTTTGTGTGTTTTGTAGGCCAGTAGAGCATGTTAAGGCCAATGAAGCAATATGGTGCAAAAAGTTCAAACTGGAGCTGAGGTAGACGTTCATTTCAGCGTTATCTCTTCAGTCCAAGCTTGATTGGGCCAATACTTGGGTGGTGGATCAGAGACATTCTGAACTTCACAATGGACATCTTAAAGTTGTCATTTGATTCAGCCAAGCCCAATTCGTAAGCCCTTGAAATTGCTGGTCATGCTCGGACTCAGGATCAGCTGATGGATGCTTGGTCATGGTGAGCTAGGCATGATGTATTGGTTTCTGGATGGATGCTTGGTCATGCTGCATATTGATGAGCTATGGCTGCTGGTGGGATTTGTTGGTGAAGTGCAACAACCATTTCTTGATTATCTAATGCAAGTGTGTTAGGTGAAATTTGTGTGGTTGGTGAACTTAATTGTATAATCTGATTCACCTAACCCTTGTGCCTATAAATAGGGAGTCTCTAGAGAGCTTAGAGAGCCAGAATTTAGTCCCATCATTTTACACTTCCATTGTACACAAAGAGAGGGAAAGTTGAGAGTCACAAAGGGGAGAGAGGAGAAGGCAAGAGCTGGGAGGCTTTGGCCTCCTGGCAGGCAAGGGAGATGAATCTTTTCCATCTCTAGCATGTTGTCCTTATTCTTCTTCTCCTCCCTTTGTCTTTTATTTTCTTCTTGTATTTTCTTTGTTTTACTTTGTTTGTTGTTATTAGTTGTAATAAACATCTTGCTAATCTTGTATCATGGTTTGAGTTTATAAAGTTTGATTTCATTCATGAATTCTTCTTCACTATTTTAATGGAGCGTTTTGCATCCTTTGATTGATCACCTAAGGTTTTATGCGTTATGCTCTTGTTGGGAAGGTTGGGGATCATCTTCATTACGTCCATTAGCAACTTATGTGATTTGGTTTCTAGGTCTCCTAATGTAAACACCATGCTTGGGTCCTTGTGATGTTCAATACAATTTGATCCAAACACCATGGACTTATTTGTGAGCATCTTCATGAGTGAATCAATTTGTTTACTTGCTGCCATAACATGATTGAACAATTAGGGTGGATTCTAAAACCTCACCATCTTGTCTTAGTTCTTTTCTTTCTTCTTGTTTTGTTTCTCTTGTTTCCATTTCCTGTTTTGTGTAGGAAAACTGAATTGGATCATTCAATCACCAATCCCTGTGGAATCGACCTCGCACTTACATATGCTAAACTACCAACGGCTCGTGCACTTGCGAGTATCACAAGTGAGGATGCAGCTGAATCCATTTTGGTGCAGCTGAATCTACCGCAAACAGGTATTTATAGGGGGAAGAAGATATTTAATGAAAGAGATCTTCTTCCCCTATCCCTGGATTAACATTTAATGTTCTACTCCCTGAATCACTACTTCTTGTTAGGGGCCAAGTAGAGAGGTGACAGGTAACCAGGAAGTGCATTGAATGTCCTTTCGCCATCACCTGCCAGCTCACCTAGAAGGAAAAGGGCGAAGCGACATCTGGCTAAAGATGGAATGTGCTCATGTTGGACCTTTTCTCTCTTGCTGAGGCTACTCCATTAATGCCTTCCTTGCTTTGGGGTAGAGAGCTAATTGGTTCGGGTCGGTGGGAAATCCTTCCGAATCATATCGAGCTCTTGCTTCGGCACACCCCGCTCGAGGACCTTGTCGATAGACAAGTGACCTAGCCCCGGAACTCACGTGGCAACTTATGATAGGCTCGGCTTTGTAGTGATAGTACGTGCTATCAACAGGATTTCGTCTAGAATATCATCCATGTCATAGCAAACATCTTGGAGCTTCTGAATACTAGGGCGAGAGGAGGGGATTCACCATCTCGTTTCCCTCCTCATACCTGGAGCACCTTTGTGATGGTTGATAAGGTTTCATGGAACTTGTTAGCTCGCCTTTGACATCACAAGTGAATTTCTTTGTGCGAGGGGAAGCAAGCCTTTTCAGCACTTTTGTTGCAATGTTATGGGAAAACCGACTCCATAGCCAATTTAAGGAGTTAGGAAGAGTAGAGAGTTTCGAGTTCTAGGGCAACAGAATAGAAAGTTAGAACCAAGATAACTGAGTTCTTCAAGACAAAGAAACTCTATAATATGTAACTTTTGAATTATATTGATAAAAACGCATTTCTCACAACTCTTAACTAGCTGGGCTTATATAGCCATCAAACCCTGTAATAAACGGGAAACCTAATTGACAAGGGAAAAAGCAAACTAAATCCTAGTAAAGATAGGAAAATAATCATTTAAATTAGGATTTTTCAGTTGTTACCCCTTCAACTATGATCCTAATCAAACTCAACCCTATGAACTAAAAATTCAGCCAATTTAGCACTATAATGTATTAAAACAGCCAATTTACCCCTTACCATTAAATTTTTCTAATTCCATTCTACTTTTCCGTCTGACTTAAATGTTTTTATTTTTTTTTAAATTAAATTATTAAAACTAAACATTTGGATAATTAAAAAAAGGCAAAAAGTCATTTTGATCCTTGTAATTTGTCACTTTTACACACTTTTACCACTTTGATCCTGTTATTTTAATTTAATCAATTTTGTCCCTGTGATTCAATTTGAAGCAATTCAAGAACAATCTCTCATTTCTATCAAATTAGAGTAACTTTTGTTACCCAGTGGACGGGCAATTTCGGTCAAATTATTAAAAAAATCATTCTTTTTAAAAATACTAATCTTGAGGACTATGAAATGACACAAAAAAAATATTAAGGATGCAATCTGATAATTTCTTAAACCTTAGGGATGTTTTGTGATATTAAGCCAAATAAAAAATAAAAAATTGAAGGCTCAATTTACCAGTTCTAGAGTACGCTAGCATTTACAGCAGGATACAAGGCCACAAACAATCATATTGACACAAATTATAACATGAGCAATTAAATCCCTATGATTTATGCTTGTCAAAACAGACTCCTGAATAATTCCCACTCAACTCAATTGTATAAAATTCCAGCATCCACCCTAAAATCCTCTCAAGTCTTCACAACAGCAATCCCGTGTCTCTAGCACCTAATCTCGTATGAACCGGCTTTGGTGATATAGCGGACCCACTCAACAGTGTTGTATCCACTCTTTTCCCATACCTGCAGAAAATCAATGAATAAATGCAACATTTTTTACAGAACGCATACTAGTGTTGACAGGGCAAAGCCAGTACCTTGAGAAAACGGAACCGTAAACCAGATGCTGTGAACATTGGAACCTGTATACACAATAACTAATGAATCACCTTCTTTAAAGAGGTGGACGGGGAGAAGAAACAATATCAAATGCCATAAAGACATACATGAAAACAGAAATTTTAAACGATAGGTCGGGAAACTGTTCATCTATCAGGAAATCCTAGGTCCGCCACTGATAATAGGCAATATACTAGAGACTTACTGTGCGAAAAACATGAACACGCAAGCAATATTTCCTTTTCACACATGTGAACAGCATCCAAGTAACATAGGGATCAAAATTTTAGGCAGTGAAGAAAACAGCATGTATAATTTCCATATGTGCTTCAGAAGATATAGAAGTAGAGCAAAAATTAAAAACTAAAAACTAAAAAATATTAGTTTTGAAAATGCATAAACCTAGCAGCTGATTGTTTGGGATTTGGTCACATTTTTTAATTTTTAATTTTTTCTCTAATGATACCTACTAAAGAGGAGATGAGCTGCTGGATTAACAAATAAATGAAACAATTGTCATAAGAATACTGGAGTTAGCAGCAATGATTAGTTAGGCACCTGGAACTCCATCTGAATTGGTGGTCTTGTCCAAGATTTCTTTTCTGTCATCGTTGAAATCAGCTCAACTTCTGCACTCAAGGTTGGCTCAGTTTGTCCTGGAAATTTTCTTATCCTACAAAGTCACAAGAAAGTTGATATACAGTGAAAATAATGCACACACATTTCAGGCAGTCAAAAAGGCTCCTATAAATTTCATATATGCCAGACAGATTTGCATACTTTGAACCTAGAATGGTACCTACCCCAACCCAAATCTAATCCCGCCTTTTACCACCTAAGCCAGCGTTCAGGAGCTACTGAATTAAAACAATATTGCAGTTTTTTCAACAGAAAATTAATATTGCAAATCTTAACAAATTAAATAGTACATAGAATTAGAACCCAATAAATAAACATACTACAAACACTCACTTCCAAACCAAACAATCAATAGCAGCATTGTATTTTGCTCGACCCGAAGTCACTTGAAAATTTGTCTTTGCTGTTTGTTTTGGCACAGGAATTTTGATGACAACCCCAAGAGCAAACATTTTTGCACCGAATACACTCTTTATCTGAAGAGAAGTAGTGCATATAAGTTATTTTCCAAGCAACAAACATCCAAAAATAGCAACCTTTAACATGAAAAGTAGCAAACCTTAACATTTACTTCAATGCGAGTTCTACCAAGTTCCTTAATTGTAGGCAATACTCGGAACGGAAGGTTCACGCCCTCAGTAATACGGTACCTATTGCACATATAACCAATCACAGAAGCAGGCCTTATGAATACAATTAAATGTATACAACACTGCTACCCAACTACAACAATTTATCTGGTATTAAAAGAAACTCTACCTATCATTAAGATTTATGACAGTGATATCAGGCTGTATAAGATTGCTAACTGCAGAGAAGGTACTAGTAGAGAGTACCAAAAATTGAGTACAATCCTATAAAAGCTATTTAGGACTTCTGTTGGTTTATAACTTTAACACCCAATAAAATTCTTCTGTCAAAAGAACAAAAGATGACTGAGTGAAGTTAGGAAGCATGAGTCACAAACCACCTCCCCTTTATATGAAAGCATACAAGATATAAACCAGAACATCAGATGATACAAAGTAGCGGCACAATTGAAACTCATCGCAAGGTTATATGTCAAGCTCATATTAAAATCAAGTTCCCTCGAGTTGTCACATCCATTTAAGGGACTATTTAATTTGTCATAATGCGCAATGTAAAAGCAACATTATCGTGAAGTGAGCAGGTCTGAGCACCCTAAGAAAACAGTTAAATTCACACCATAAAGGACAACATTAAAGGAAGCAAGGGCTTACTTCATTAATTCAAATTCACCATCAGGTGGCACAAAACTAACTGTCTTCTCTGAGTTGAACCTTGTCAAGTTTACACATTGATGGAAAGTAACATCGTCGAGCTTAATGGTTTTACCACTGCATAATAATCAAGTTTAAAATAGAAAAGAAAATGAAAAAAAAAATCATGTACTGTCAAAAACTGACATCACTCATTAAGAGTTATTTGCAATATCTTGATGAAAGCAAGATGCAATGCTTGAAATACAGAACAGATCAACTATAAAGGCAAAAAAAAAAAAAAAAAGACACTGTAAAGACAGATTTAAAATAACAAAACAAAAGGAGAACAAAAATCACTGACTGGTAAAAATAAGAGTTTATATGGCAATTGGTTAGTTCTAAGGTTTTTATGAGGAAATTGGGCAAACTGTTCAAAGGCATCAATTGGTTTTGTCAAGTTCTTTAAGACCTTAGATTACGTAAGTGTCGTGGCTACATAGAGCATGTTTTGGTAAGTGAGTTTGATCCCAGGAGCTTGATTTGTGGTGGAGGCTAGAGGCTTAATTTTCAGTGAGATTGATGTAGTGCGACTCAATATAAGGAAAGCAATTTACTTGGATAGCACCTTCCCTCGCAACGCTTCCTACAAATAGGATTATTGAAATTTTCTAAGAGTGAATGAACGCCACAATTAAGAGAGAACCTATGAGCTTCAGGTGCAATTGGTATTCTCCATTGAGAACTGAGACCGCATAAGAGAGCTTACTTAGTTGGTTGGACGGACCTATCAGTTTCTCATTGTAATTTTATTTACTCTTTTGGTTTACTGGATTATCGTAGTCTTCACCCACGTGTGCATTGTCAAGTTTAGGGTGAACCATCCTAAATTTTGTGATCCTGTGCTTATGTACTTTACTTTTCCTCTTCCATGATTCTCCTTTCCTGTGCTAGGTTTGCAATGTTTGGCTGGGTAGTTGCGTATAGAAATTACCCGAATGCCAAAAGCTGGTAAGGACGTATTCCCATGTGCTACTCTAATAAAACGAGCTACATTTGTTTTCAAAGGAAAAGTGACTGTAAACAATATCAAAGGGAACAGTAATTGGAAACGAGATACTAAGCCAAGAAAGTTGATGATTAAAAAGATTAGATAGAATCAAAATAACAGAACAGAACTGTCAGCCATTGAATACCTTTTAGTAGGACGGGATTTGAGTTGTGACTCTTTCTCAAGGCCAATTTTATCATTCAACCCCAACTTCAAGTCGGGCATTCCAGAGAGGAAGCATTTCATAAGAATTTTCCCGGTTACATCACAACGCAGCACACTACCTATAGTCACCAAAATCGCTTATGAGTAACCAAATAAACATTGTTCATGCAACTCATTCAAAAACACCTTCCCCACCTTTGGAAGACATAAGAAGATTTACACTTTCCACAATATCCAAGAAGACCTGCATTGAAAAAATGTTAATAATCTAATAGAACATACAATAATGAATGTAATAAAGAAGTACAAAAATTTACATCACCTCATTCTTTTTATAAACAAGGCCCTCTCTGCGCCAACCAACAGCACCTGTAACTTGTAGAGTTGCATTTGGGACTGGTTTATCTGTAGGCTTTTGTTTTTTGGAACACAGTTGAAAAAAAAAATTGATCAGAAACTAAAATCATGATATACACATGAAACAGCTACAATATTCTGTATATTATCAAAGGAAAAAGTCCAATGAGACTTCATACACATTGGCCATACCATATCCTAAACCTGAACCATTAGAATCATCTTACCTTAGAAGAGAATGGCGAGCGCACTCCTTCTTGAGTGATGTAAAGCTTTAAAATTTCTGGTGAAAGATTCTGTGGATAACCAAAATCCATAATTTCTGCAATTAAGGGTACAAACTATTCAGACATTTATATGATGAACTCTCAATATAAATGATATATTTGACCTTCTATTCTGTAGAACACTGGTTGACTAAAGATAAGTGTAATTAGAAACAACAGAAATAGATGAAAAAGATACAAGTTCATATGACATTCAAAAACTGACAACGAAAACATGCATGCATTTTCATATCATAATCAACAAATAACATAATGGATGCTTGCATGAATTCAGGGGCATGGTCAGTGCATGCTGCAGCACATGAATTTATAGACCAGCGACAAAATAATGCAAATTTAACTTAATGTTACTCATTTCAACATCATCATATTCCATACAGCTGAATATAATAACCAAGATCACAAATAATTAGAGTTCTTATCCAGGATTGTTGGTGTAGTAGTTTCCGTGCTGGGAAAAGGCAAACAGAGAACCAAGTGAATCATTATTGTGGACCATTTCTCTTTACCTTCTTTAAGTTTGAAATTCATGATATTCTCAGATAAAGATAACGAGTCCAGAATGGAGGGCATCAAGTGAAATATACATCATCTACTAAAAACACTCCTTGCACAGAGCCATGTGTTCAAATTGCAAACAATTGTTATGTTACGCCATTTTACAAAGCCCCACCATACTGCGTTGGATGTGTTGAGAACAAAACTAACAACAGTGGCATATTCTTGCGCACAACAAATATTACAACTAGCGAACCCTGTCATATTGTAAGAGGATGTTGTGTATGGTTGAACTATGTGTAGCAAACCCAATTTCTCTTCTACTTTTCAGCTTTTTTCCTTTTTTAAAGTGCAAAGCATGTGTAGGATACAGTTTTGTCTACCACACAATAGCTTCTGTACATGCATGGACACAGTATAGTTAAAATTTTGTTCAATGACATACCGTCCAACAGCTCATAAATCAGAACAAAATTATTACGAATTGCATCTTCATCAAAAGCCCCACCAAAATAAGATTTGAACAGTGCAACAGCCTGCAAGCAGAATAGAGTACCATAATCATCTACCACAGTTAAGACTACTTTTCACAGGTTCACATAACAAACTGTAAAAAACACATTACAGATCCATGTTCTCCAACCTCAGCTTACAAGGTGGGTCTTACTATTATAAACTTGTCTAAGGTGAGTTAAAAACCTTTATGGGCAGATTATTAAATGGGCAGACCTGTATACTTGCTACATAATATGGAAATCTTTTTAGCATTACTGTGCAATGAAAACAAAATTAATTTACTTGGTCCATCCCCCTTTGGATTGATAAACAACACACGTTATTTCTCTAAGTGACCGGTGAAAGATAACCAATAAAGATTTCAGCGGACCCGTTTCATATAAACATTAAAACAATAAAGCTGGAAGAGAACCCTTTAACAGCTGCAGTCCTGTCAAAACTTAGAATTCAGAATATGATGCAAGCTTCTTGAACATGTTTAGCTAACAGGTAACTTGAACATGTTTAGCTACCAGGTAACCAAGGGTAGAGAAGATCCTTATATCAGATCATCAATATAGAAAGTTTTAAAATCCAAAGAGGAAAAGGAAATCTACATAGACTTTAGATGATAACATCGTCATTACCTCAACAACGAACTTGAATGCACAGGCTACATTTGCATTGCTGCTGACTACAATAACAATATAAACATTGCTGATTCTCATGTAAAAGAAAGAGCATCCACCAATCTGCCGAACAGGACATGTTCCAAGTTCTTTTGTTTGCATTATGTGCATTCGGAAAGCATCCACCATATTTCCCCTGAAAGAAATGAATTGTTATTACACACTAAAACTTAAATAAACTTTTACTTACAAAAAATGCAGCCGACAACAGAACAATGAGCACCAGCATGTATCGTCTAAACACATGCAAACAGAAGTTTAGACCTGACAATAGTATTTCTTGCACCACCCTATACCATTTTATGTGAGCTTAGAACCTACCCAAACCCTCCCTGTTGCCTTCTCAAAGGCCAAGTAATTCCGAACAGTACCTTTATACATATGGTCAAATAAAAATACCCCACCACAGCAGTAAATCCAGAAAGATTAAACATTAACAGAAAAAACATGGTATGTGCCTGCCTGCCTGGGCCTTAGTTCAGAAGGTAATGAGTGTGCTGTGGTTGAAAGTAGGTCTTAGGATCATTTCATAAGACACACAGAACTGATCCTATGGAAAATCATTGGATCTCAAAGAAATTGTACAAGCTGACTCAGAAGGCCTCACTCTTACACTGTTGCCTACTACATATACATGAACAAAGAACTAGATAACTTGTTTTAAGAAAACCTGAAAAAAAGAATTAAAAGAAAGAAAAATCCCTTTTTCGAATGCCTGTGATTCAATTTTCATAAATACACAATAAGTGAGCGTCATATTTACCTAAATCCATAACACAATCAATTATTTAATGAGTACCTAACAAGCCTCAGCCCCCGTCCATAAGGAACATTTTACGCCAAAAGCAATAGACAAGCTTAAGCTTAAGTAGTTTCATCTAAGTCTTACAACACCTAAATAAATAGCAAAACTCACAGAACCAACAGTTAACTGCAAAAGTATTCAGAACAGCAGCAGCTAGGCCAACATTTGTATGAAAAATAACAAAATAGAGCTATGCACCATTTCCCACTTGACAAAAGCACCTTGTCCCTTACAAATTTCAACAATTTGACACAAACCCAGATACCTTAAAAGCACAAACAGAATACCCATTGACCAAAAACCATGTCGCAATACATAAAAGTAACTTCCGGACCATACCCAGATACAATAATCCACAAATATATAAATGTAATCCAGATGCAATTATACAGAGATATATACATACAACCCATTTCTTAACGATATTATACCGACCAATTCACAGCACCCAAAAGCTCTGAGGAGAGAGAGAGAGAGAGAGAGAGAGAGAGAGATTACCCAACATCGTCACGATAGAGGCGGTTGATGAGAACATCACCTCGGAGGTTCAAGAAGTAAATGGCAGAAGCAGCCACCGGCATCTCTGATCCAGTGGATCAAGACCCAAATCAACTGATGAAATGGGACGATGACGGGACTGGGTCAGCTGTCAGATCTGCGAGATTTGGAAAGGGCGGCGGTGATTGCCAGACGCAGGGAATTCCAATGGTCTGTTGGTTGGTGATGTTAAGTTAACTGATAGCTTGTGAATTTCGTCGGTGAGCAATGTAAACAATTGTAGACTGAAAACAAAGAATATGAAATAAGAGAAGTTTTGTGTTTTCAAGATCAACAAGTCGCGGAGTTGCAGTCAGAGAAGTTGGTCTTGCCTTCTAGTTTTGCATATTTGGATTTCACGCGCGGCACCTAGCATTTGTTGAAAACTTAAAAACCATATATCCTAGCAGACATGAAACAATAAATTAAAATTCAAAAATCATATAACCTAGCTTAAGTGAATTTCGCCAGTTGACCAACGCAATGAGCTCAATTTTGAGTAAAATATGTTAGCTTCATTTTGTTTGTTTATTGATTAGGTTGTTTTGACAAAAATTACCTTTTTAAAATTTGATGCTTGACTAATTTCACATGAGGTTTTGATGGTATACGATAAAATGGACCAAATCAACGTGTAGATCACATTGATTGATTTGAAAGTTTAAGCATTGAAATAAGGACTCTTGTTAGAGAATTCTCATGCAACGGGGATAGCAAAAAGTATTATTCTCGGCCAATAACAAAATGACACGTGAGATAATTTTTGTACGTATCATTATGTTATTTGTCGAAGATAACAAAACAGTGCTATCCCCATTATATGAGAGTTTTTTCCTTAACAAGTGTAGGGATGATTCATGGTAAAATCCATAATAATAATAATACTAAGGGTTAACTTTAGTTTATTACAATTTTAACATTTAAGTACATGCGCCTTTCAAAATTGGTGTAATATTGTTAGGTGGTTAGATTGGTTGTTGAAGAATTTACTCTAGGAAGTTGGTCCTCTCTCTAGGCATAGAAATGCATATACCCTTCTAATGTGTACATTAAAACTACAAGACGTATTAGGATTCCTAACGTGCAAAAATGCAAGAGAGAGAGATATTGTAAACTCTCATGAACAATTTTTCAATACTTACAATGAGTTCTTTTTAAAAAAATAAAAATAATAATAATAATACAAGTGATAGTCTAAACTACAAGGGGATGAGGTTTTTTCACATACACACTACTAAGGTGTCATGAGAATTTGACCATGAGACAACTTATTTGCAAATCAAGGTCATTTTTCCATTAAACTAGACCATGTTAGCTAAAATGAGTTTTTCATACATACATAATAGTTTCCTCAATGTATATTAAATGAGAAAAACACGGGAATGCTTTTAGCAAAGATGAACATAACTAATTCATATAAGAGTATGTCTTTATAGTGGGGCTATTCATATAAGAGTATGTCTTTATAGTGGGGCTACCCCAATGAAAAAGGACCTTCACTTGCCGATTAGTGGTCTTAGGTTGAACCTTCCCATAGTAGTGTGTGTAAGAAACTCTCCCTCTCTTGCAGTTTAGATTATCACTTGTACTAAAAAAAAATTTCCTTTTACATAAAATAAAAAAAAATTATAAAAATAAAAAGAAGAAGAGGAAGAAAGAGTACATCTTAAGTAAGTTTGCAATTTCTTCCATTTATTTGACTTTGTTAATCAATGTGGTCATCTCCATCTAATTTCCGTTGAAAAAGCATTTGAAAACGTTTTAAAAAAAATTAATAGAAAAAAGCTAAAGTTGTTCAATAAATTCAAAAATTCAGTTTAAAAATGAAAAATCAATAGAGAGAGATGCAAATAAAAGCCAGAAATGAGTGTTAAGCACAGTAAACTATTGTGATTAATCAAAAGACACTATAAATTTTATAAATTACTTGATTTTCTATTAACTAATGCCATGTTAATATTGGGATGGATAGTCGTTATCCAGGTTGAAGTGCGAACAAAAAATGTCGCCTCTTCCTCCATTTCTCCTGCATTCCCCTCTCTCATCTTCTTCCACTTTCTTCACTTGATGAAGAGAAAGATCTATATGAGCTGCTCAAAAAAGAATGAACACATACCTGCAGGCGTGGTGTATGCTTGGAGCTCTTATAAAATGCAAGCATAACAAATATAAAAAAAAGACTTCATAAAATGTTTTGAAGCTCATGTTGAAGACTATATTAAAAACCATGGAAGTGGAAAAAATTAGTGTAATTGTGGAATTATGAAATCTATATATGGTGGCAAATTATGAATTTGGTAAAAATAATTTTACCCTACCCTCTTTTTCATTAGCACAATTACAAGACATATAAACATGAATACATTTCCATAATCCTTATCATTCCTCTAATTGCATATTATGAACCAACTAGCTTTTAGTCTAATAGAATCTCTCTTTTCAAATCTTAAAAGAGCTCTTAAAGTTTGAATTCTCCTTCTCTGTTAATTAAAAGAAATTGCATATTTTGAAGGTAGTTCAAATTCTACCACAGAAAGTGGCATCTTTTCCTCAAAAATAGAACACTTCCCATATTTTATGTCAAAGTTATTTTTGCTATAACATTATTACTATTATAAATAACATAAATAGTTGCATATAATATGTTGAAGTAGGTTTTTTTTTAAAAATATTTTTTTATCTCCTTCTAAATATATATATATATATAAGCAATCTCTGCTTTGGCCAATTGGCTTAACCTACATTAGCCCACTTTTTTTTTTTAACAATGTACCTTAGAAATTTGTTCGACAAATGTGATTTATTAACATTTCGCTTGTTGGTAAGAAATTCTTGTTTGCAGTAATTATGAATAACATAACGAGATAGTCATATACTAATTCTTAGCATTAATAATACAGATAAATCATACACCATTTAATTTCTATAAACAAACCCAAAAAAAAAACCCCAAAAATTACAGCTTGCCCTATTGAATTTAATTTTTATTATTAAATTACTTTGATGCCCTATTGAGTGTTTTGGGTTTTTTTATAATGAGATTTTGGGGTTGAGCTTATTTTAAGAAATCGATGGAAGTTTTATAATTTATAAGAAGTTGAAAGCCTCTTTGTTATGTTGTAAATGAGATTTGGGTGTGTTTCTAAATTCCATTTCGTACAAGGTTTTTTTTAATAATTTGGGCCCTATGTTGAGTATAATAGTGAATCTCCCAATTTAATATTGTATTAACACAACTCTTAATTGTTAGAAATGTGCCCTAAGAGCCAATACATTTGATGTAATCTCCTTAGAATACATTTCATATATGATATATAAAGGGCAAACTTATTTGTTATCTTTTACATCGTGTAAAGAAACAAATGTCCAAGGTATGCTAAATAAGAGATAAAGTAATCTAAAGAAGATTAGATTTGAGAGACCTTTAATCTCTAATTGTAGCATCCCAAAATGTTCCTAATCATAGGTTATCAAATGGGCATTAATAAACCGTCAAGATTAGCACATATTATGTATGCTCAATTGGGAGGATGGTTAGTCTCAAACCATTTGTGTGGTTGACACTAATACAAGTATGTGGGTGCTCATTAGTGAATGAGTACACTGAACGCAGATCAACCGTAGTTCTCATATGGAGTATTTATCTACATGTCAAATGAGAACTCATAGTTGCAATAATGCAAATTAGTCCTTAGACCTGAGGCATCATGGTTGTCCTGTGATGCGTTATTGATCTTTGATAGCTGTTAAAGGCAAGCCGTAAAAGATTTGTCTTAAGTGTTGTTGGGATCTCTTAATTCATCATAGGGGCATGTGAATGTACAATAAGGAATCTCTACTTTCGATAAAGAAGGAGAATGTTTCAAGATGTGATTCAGTAAATCTTTGGCCAAAGTATTTTGAGCTTGATATAGAAAGTTGTTCTTAATCATGTTCTTTTGAATCACATGAGGTTATAAATCATATTAGGGGTTTGACATAAACAATCCGTACCCTAATAATATGATTTGAAACATTGTATAAGAGAAGGACCGTATTGCATTGCAATTCCAACTGAATAGGTTCTTTATCTATTCTGGTTAGCTTGGGTAGCCTTGATATATTGCTAGATGTCACTCTTGGCTTGTGGAAGTCCTAGGATTGATTGTGATCGATCCAAATAAAGGAAGAATTAAAAAGAGGTTTTAATTCCAGTTGGTTAAAAGAATTCTAATATTTTCCCATTGTCTTGCTAATTAGAACCTAATGGATCGCACACCTTAAATGGTTAACTTTGAGTAATACAAATGAGAATGAGGAAATCAATTTGATTGATTTGATGTGGATGATTTACTACGTGTAAAAACGTATTTGGGCATCGGTAATAGTTAAGGAAAGTCCAAATGGTTGGGTATCAAGCCCAAGGGCTTAAGACACCTAAATTATGGCTTAAGTGTCATAAGGCCCAATTTTGGAAGCCCAATGGGGTTTGGCCGAAAATGCTTAAGTAAAGGTGTATGGGAATTGTTTCCATAAGCTAATTAACACAACAAACACAATCCAACATCAACCAAATAGGTTTGAGAGATCAAAGAGAGATAGTTGTGAGTTTTCAAGAGTGAAACACTATCTTCTTTCAAAAGGGTTTAGATTGAAACCAATCTTGAGAATCTTGCACTAGCATCCAAGTATTCTCAAGATACTTCTTCTCATCTCAAGGTTCCATTGGTGTGGAGACTTAGAGGCCATATACTTTTGTGGCTCACAAGGAGGAGAAAGATCAAGAGGAGATCAACAAAGGGAAATCATCAAGAGAAGACCAAAACACAACTTGGTTCATATTATAGCTTCAAGGGTAATTAGAACTTATCCTTTCTCTTGAATTTTCATTTATGAAAACATATCAATGTTCATGGCTTAAGATACTTGGAAGAAGTTTTGTTTTGAATTTAAACAACCACCATATTCTTCCGCTGCAATTAATTTGATTAATTTGTATGTTTAATATTCAAATCAACTTCTTAAAAATGTTTTAAAACCAACAATTGGTATCAGAGCCATATGTCATGAACTTGATATGTTTTTGGGGTTTAGAGATGCATATATGGGTTGTAAATTCATTTAAAAGTATAATAGTTATACTTGATTTATTTTGATATGATTGAATAAAAATCAAATGGAGTGAAAGGGGTTGTTTGGGATTTTGAATTTCCGGATTTATGTTTTGATGATTGATGCTCTCTTTGAGGTCATATATGTATATATGAACATTAGAGCATAGTTGCATTAAAACCTCCATGATTTTAACTTTATGAAATATATGATATTAAGAGCATGAGATAGTTAAAATGGAATATGGATTTTTCCGGAAATTGCATGAACATTCATATTAGTTCATATGCATGTTCTTGGTGTTCTTGTTATGGGATCTTTTTGATCCATAAGTTAGGTGACTAATTTTGATGATTGTGTTTAGTGGAATTTTCCACCAAAATAGGTCAAAAGATGATGATGATGTTTCATTATAAAATTAAAAGTTTTTCAAAAATGTTTCCACTCAATAAACATATACCCACCACACTAAAATTAATAAGATTACTTTGGTGAGTGTGTGGGGCTATCTAGATGTAAATGATGGTGATTTGATATAAAATGCAAAAGTTGATCAAATTATTCATATCACTAATTATTTACCTACCACACTAAAATTAATTTTGATTACTTTGGTGAGTGTGGTTGGCCTACCTAGTCACATTCATGATTATTCACTTAGTTGAAAGAATTATGATCACCACTTTGTATTATACAAATGCATGCTTTAACCCCACACCCTAGTGGATCAACTTTGGATCCATTATTAATTGTTGAATAGTTTTGGATATAGTTGCAATATATGATAAGTGTAACTATGCCTAAAAGGTTTCTACAATTACATTTACTATTGTAGTAAAATATTTTCACTCCATGGTAAATTTATTTTATTTGAATATGGTTACCACTTGAATTAAACCCATATATATGTATGCAACCCAAGAGCATGTATTTACATTGCTAGTTTAATTGTTTAAAGCGTTTAAATAATTAAAGGATGGTTATGGACTTAGACCAAACAATTGAGCTATGTGATTGACCGCTTATTGGATATGTATTCGATTTTGATTGGCAATGTAATAATGAAATGGCTTTCATGCCTAATTTATTTGGCTATGTAATAATGAAATGGCTTTCATGCCTAATTTATTTTTATGCGCGCGTAATTAAAATGAATCACCTTCCAAGACCATGATCCAACATGGTGGCTCGTGTTGGATCAACAAGAAAGTCCATAATCATCCTATAAGCCCAATGCAATTGGAATGTTCGGTAATGACAATAATTAACCAATTAATAGCACCATATATTCTCGCTATCTTAAGCAAATGGTTTCTAAAATATTTAGTGGGAGTATTATGTGCTATTAATATGTTGCATTGGGAACTATTTAATGAGATTAGATAGGTAATTTTAACAGGATTAAAATTGGATTAAAATGAGACCAAATTAACTACCCTCAAAGCAATATTAAGTTGATAAGCGAAATTGCATTTTGAATGCTATTTTGTGGCCTTCCACCGTGGTAGTCTCTTATTGGGTGGCACATTTACACTTTGTTGTACCTCAGTGAGGCAACATCCAATACTTGTAACCATCCAAGGGAAGCCTATTACACATACTTGATGTAGTGCGGATAGATAACGAGTGTGGCCAACAAATCGTTAGGTTGAGGTCATGCTTGAAACCCTATACCCACAAGCATGGTGGGAATAACTTAACTAAGACGAACGAAACCAACAAACTGTTAGGTTGAGGTCTAGTTCTCTAGAGGCCATAGTGATGGGTATTCACATGAATGATGTGATTGGATAAGAGTATCCTCTCATTAGTAAGATAGCAATCCAACAAACTGTTAGGTTGAGGAAAACTATTTGAAATTGAGACTCCCATCCCCACTAAGAGTTTCAACGGAAACTCTCGGATTTCAAGAGGGATATGAAATTTGCCAAAAATAGTGGGAGCTACCATCATGACTTAAAGACCCTAAGTTTTTGGTAGAAGATTAATCTAAACTAAAATTTGTTTACGTTGTTGCAGAATTTTCAAATGGCCGTTAAAAACCCAATCTCATCGATACTTAACAATTACATCCTTGATGGCACGAACTATCCGGGTTGGCTTCGCAAAATGAAACTTGTCCTTAAAATGGATGAGATTGATTATGTGTTGACACAAGCCCCACCACATATTGCTCCTGACGAAGAAGCTCCTGAGGAAGAAATAACTGCTTATGAGAAGCATGTTAAGGATGATAGTAGAGGTAAATGTTACTTACTAGCATCCATGAATGATGAGCTACTAAAACAACATGAAGATATGGAAGATTGTGCTTCCATATTGCTTCACCTTAATGAGCTTTATGGTGAAGCTACTCGTAGCTTGCGATTCAATACAATATGTGAACTTGTCAACACAAAGATGACAAGAGGGATCTTGGTTAATCAGCATGGTCTCAAGATAATATCATTGCTTGAGAAATTAGAAAAATTGGATTGTCCATTTAATGCTGAAGTTCAACAAGATTTTTTTCTTTCGTCCCTCTCATCAGATTTTTCCCAATTTGTTATGAACTATAATATGAGAAAGATGGAAAGTTCTTTATCTGAGCTACTCAATATGGCTATAGTAGCTGAAAAGAATATCTCAAAGGATAAAGGGCTGAAAGGGACAGTTGCGGTGTTTGAAAAGAGTTCTTCCTCCTCTTCCAAATCCAAACTGAAAGGTAAGGATAAGGGAAAGAAGAAGAAAGGTTTTCTAAAACCCAAGCAAGGAAAAATAACAAAGAAAGGCAAGGAACCGAAAGGAACTTGCTTTCAGCTGTGGAAAGGATGGACATTGGAAGAGAAATTGCAAGGATTACCTCGCAAGCTTAAAGAACAAGCCTTCGGAAGTTAACACTCTTGTTCTTGAATCAGTTTTTACAGTTAATACTTCTACCTGGATAGTTGATTCAGGAGCTAGTCAACATATTTGCAATTGTGTGCAGGGACTAGTAGGAAGTAGAAGACTTGGAAAAGGAGAAATGGTGCTAATTGTGGGTAATGGCACTAAGGTAGCTGCCAAAGCTGTAGGCACCTATCGTCTCAATCTACCTTCCGGGGAGGCCCTGAATTTGAATAATTGTTATTTCATTTCTGGTTGTGTAAAGAACTTAATATCTGTCTCTATGCTTTTAAGAGACGGATTTGTTGTTTTGTTTGACAAACTACTTTGTTCTATTTCACATAATAATCGAATTATTGCTTATGCAAATTTGATTGATGGTCTTTTTCATTTAGAAATGAATGGTAGTATTAACTGTATAGATAAAGATGCACCTAGACCTAAAAGGCCTAGAGAAGTGGATAACTCAACTAAATTGTGGCACCTCAAACTTGGACACATTGGCCAAGATAGGATTCACCGGATGGCAAAAGATGGATGCCTTGGATCTTTAGACCTCCTTCTATGCCTACTTGTGAATCTTGTCTACAAGGTAAAATGACCAAGTCTCCTTTTCCAGGAAAAGGAGAAAGAGTTACAGAGTTGTTGAGGTTAATCCACACAGATGTTTGTGGACCTTTGTCTACAAACGCAAGGGGAGGTTATTCATACTTCATTACCTTTCCTGATGATCACTCACGGTTCAGGTACTTATACTTAATGAAGCATAAGTCTGAATCTTTTGAAAAGTTTCAGGAATTCAGAAATGAAGTTGAAAACCAAACAGGCAAGAGTATTAAAATCCTTAGATCCGATAGAGGAGGTGAATACTTAAGCACAGAGTTTCTTGATTACCTCAAGGAACATGGCATCTTATCACAATGGACTCCACAGGGACTCCACAACATAATGGGGTTTCCTGAAAGGAGAAATCGAACCTTAATGGACATGGTTCGTTCCATGATGAGCTATCCTGATTTACCTATATCCTTTTGGGGATATGCACTTGAAACAGCAATTCATTTGTTAAATAGAGTGCCTTCCAAGTCTGTTCCACAAACTCCATACGAAATGTGGTTTGGGAAGAAACCAAGTCTTGGTTATATCAAGATTTGGGGTTGTCCAGCATATGTCAAAAGACAAGATGTGGATAAACTAGATGCAAGGTCAGTGAAGTGTAGATTTATCGGGTATCCCAAGGAAACTATGGGATATTACTTCTATCACATCGACGAGCAAAAGGTGTTCGTCGCAAGGTCAGCTACCTTCCTGGAAAGAGAATACGCTCTTGATGGGAAAGGGGGACATGAGATAGAACTCAAGGAATTGTCCAAAGATCTAGAAATCAACATCTGAACTGAATGCAATCCCAGATCCACAAACTGATATGACACAAACTCCGCGTAGTTCAAGTAGGGTTAGAAGAATGCCTGAGAGGTATTACGGTTTCCTTCATGAAAACGAAGGAGAGTTAAATCTCCTAAGTGATTGTAAGGATATTGAAGACCCTTCGAACTACAATGAGGCAATGTCAGACATTGACTCGCAGAAATGGCTTGGAGCCATGAAATCCGAAATGGATTCTATGTATACCAACCAAGTTCTGGACTCTAGTTGATCCGCCTCCTGGTATTGTACCAATAAGAAATAAATGGATTTTTAAGAGGAAGATAGGCTCAAATGGGAAAATAGAAACCTACAAGGCAAGGCTAGTAGCAAAGGGCTACAAGCGGAGAGAAGGGATTGACTATGAAGAAACCTTCTCTCCTGTTGCTATGACAAAGTCTATTTGGATTTTGCTTGCAATAGCTGCATACCATGATTATGAGATTTGGCAAATGGATGTGAAGACGGCTTTTCTTAATGGCCACCTTCAGGAAGAACTATACATGGATCAACCTGAAGGCTTCATTTCTACAGCTGATAAGCATAAGGTATGCAAGCTACATAAATCCATTTATGGGTTGAAGCAAGCTTCTAGGAGTTGGAACATCCGCTTTGATGAAGTTGTCAAATCGTTTGACTTCATGCAAAACATGGATGACCAATGTGTGTACAAAAAGGTCAGTGGGAGTTTGGTAGTATTCCTAGTAATGTATGTATATGACATACTACTTATCGGAAATGATATATGAATGATATCTTCAGTGAAGCTGTGACACATTAAAATCATTCTTAATGAAAGATTTTAAAGAAGCATCTTACATACTTGAGATAAAGATTTATCCTGATAGATCTAAGAGAATAATTGGATTATCTCAATCCTTGTATGCTGATAAGATATCTAAGAGAATAATTGGATTATCTCAATCCTTGTATGCTGATAAGATACTAAGGAGATTTCATATGGAACAGTCTAAGAAAAGTTTATTTCCAGGACGACATGGACTTCACTTTTCTAAGAACATGTGTCCAAAAACTCATTATGAGTTACATCAGTTGAGTAAAATCTCTTATGCATATGCAATAGGGATTCTCATATATGTCATAGCATGTACAAGACATGATATTGGTTATACGAGTATAACTAGAAGATATAAATCAAGCCCATGATTGGATCAATTGGGAGCAGTCAAGTATGTTCTTAAATCCTTAAGAAGGACTAAGGACATGTTCCTCATTTGGAAGGAACATCAGAGTAGCAAGTGGAAGCATTTACTGATTCGGATAATGTATCTAATATCAACAATTGCAAATCCACCTAAGGGTACGTCTTCATTTTGAATGGACGTAGTTAGTTAGAGAACAACTGAAGTTGATTACATTGTCGCTTTAGAAGCTACAATAAAATCTGTTTGGATAAAAAGGGTTCATTACCGAAACTGAATGTGGTTCTAACCATAATGTCACAAGTACCTTTACTGTGTGATAATAATGGGCGATAGCTCAAGTCAAGGAACCTAGGTCTCATCAGAGATCCAAACACATAGAAAAATGTTACCATTAGATGGGGCATCCTGTAAACAACGTAACGGATCCACGCACTAAGTGGATGTCACAGTCACAACTGGATAGACATCCAGAGATAATGGGTATGAGATACATGGCTATATGGCTCTAGTGCAAGTGGGAGATTGTTAGAAATGTGCCCTAAGAGCCAATACATTTGATGTAATCTCCTTAGAATACATTTCATATATGATATATAAAGGGCAAACTTATTTGTTATCTTTTACATCGTGTAAAGAAACAAATGTCCAAGGTATGCTAAATAAGAGATAAAGTAATCTAAAGAAGATTAGATTTGAGAGACCTTTAATCTCTAATTGTAGCATCCCAAAATGTTCATAATCATAGGTTATCAAATGGGCATTGATAAACCGTCAAGATTAGCACATATTATGTATGCTCAATTTGGAGGATGGTTAGTCTCAAACCATTTGTGTGGTTGACACTAATACAAGTATGTGGGTGCTCATTAGTAAATGAGTACACTGAACGCGATCAACCGTAGTTCTCATATGGAGTATTTATCTACATGTCAAATGAGAACTCATAGTTGCAATAATGCAAATTAGTCCTTAGACCTGAGGCATCATGGTTGTCCTGTGATGCGTTATTGATCTTTGATAGCTGTTAAAGGCAAGCCGTAAAAGATTTGTCTTAAGTGTTGTTGGGATCTCTTAATTCATCATAGGGGCATGTGAATGTACAATAAGGAATCTCTACTTTCGATAAAGAAGGAGAATGTTTCAAGATGTGATTCAGTAAATCTTTGGCCAAAGTATTTTGAGCTTGATATAGAAAGTTGTTCTTAATCATGTTCTTTTGAATCACATGAGGTTATAAATCATATTAGGGGTTTGACATAAACAATCCGTACCCTAATAATATGATTTGAAACATTGTATAAGAGAAGGACCGTATTGCATTGCAATTCCAGACTGAATAGGTTCTTTATCTATTCTGGTTAGCTTGGGTAGCCTTGATATATTGCTAGATGTCACTCTTGGCTTGTGGAAGTCCTAGGATTGATTGTGATCGATCCAAATAAAGGAAGAATTAAAAAGAGGTTTTAATTCCAGTTGGTTAGAAAGAGTTCTAATATTTTCCCACTGCCTTGCTAATTAGAACCTAATGGATCGCACACCTTAAATGGTTAACTTTGAGTAATACAAATGAGAATGAGGAAATCAATTTGATTGATTTGATGTGGATGATTTACTACGTGTAAAAACGTATTTGGGCCTCGGTAATAGTTAAGGAAAGTCCAAATGGTTGGGTATCAAGCCCAAGGGCTTAAGACACCTAAATCATGGCTTAAGTGTCATAAGGCCCAATTTTGGAAGCCCAATGGGGTTTGGCCGAAAATGCTTAAGTAAAGGTGTATGGGAATTGTTTCCATAAGCGAATTAACACAACAAACACAATCCAACATCAACCAAATAGGTTTGGGAGATCAAAGAGAGATAGTTGTGAGTTTTCAAGAGTGAAACACTATCTTCTTTCAAAAGGGTTTAGATTGAAACCAATCTTGAGAATCTTGCACTAGCATCCAAGTATTCTCAAGATACTTCTTCTCATCTCAAGGTTCCATTGGTGTGGAGACTTAGAAGCCATATACTTTTGTGGCTCACAAGGAGGAGAAAGATCAAGAGGAGATCAACAAAGGGAAATCATCAAGAGAAGACCAAAACACAACTTGGTTCATATTATAGCTTCAAGGGTAATTAGAACTTATCCTTTCTCTTGAATTTTCATTTATGAAAACATATCAATGTTCATGGCTTAAGATACTTGGAAGAAGTTTTGTTTTGAATTTAAACAACCACCATATTCTTCCGCTGCAATTAATTTGATTAATTTGTATGTTTAATATTCAAATCAACTTCTTAAAAATGTTTTAAAACCAACATTAATCACTCATAATCACGCAAGTGAGTGCCCGTTTGACATTGCTTATTTGGGATGATAAGTGATTTTTTAACAAATTTGAGAAGCCCAGTTCATTTGGTAAACTATGAGAAAATCACTTATTATTAAAAATTGTTATGAGAGAAAGCTATAAGGGAAAGCATCTAATGAGGTGTTTTTATTTTCTGATTATGTGGGAATCAGTTTGGAAGAGGCATTGGGTTTAATGATTATGCGGAAATCATTTTCTGATTATGCGGGAATACTGACCAATAACACTTTTAACAAAAAGTTTACCAAATGCCAAACTGTTTTATCTCACATTTGATTTCTCTTCCAGCAAATCTGATGGCGATTATTTTCACAACACAACAATGCAAAACTGGCCTTTGATGAGATGTTTGTAATTTTAAACTATGAGAACATGGTGCCACATTTTAAGCCATAATTTGGTACTTCTCAATAAATAAATTCAAATGTTAATGTATTTTTTAAAAAATTAGTTAATTAGACTGCAATCCATTTCCCAGATTCAGTTTCTATTTTGGTTCATATACCTTTCTTCTTGTTGGATTTGTCTTGGTGGTTGACAGGTTGTTCATGGTGATTCAAATTCTCTTTAGTCGCTATTCTGTTCATTGTTTATTGGTTTAGTTTTATCATTGCAAGAACCACCCTTTTGGGGTTTGCTTTCTATCCCAAATATGAAGGTTGGCGTTTGACCCCAAAAAAATAAAATGAAGTTGGCATGCCAATAAGGCCTAACCCAGTTAAAAAGGGTTTTGATTTGTAGACAGGAGATTCTAATGTTGGAATTCCCACGACATCATAATTGTGTGCTTGTGAGAAATCACGCTACCCTCTAATTTAGAGCATCTCTTGCACTAAAAAAAACCATGAAATTGGCATTGGAGTTCGAACTAGAAACAACTTATCTCCACACAAATGCTCTTACTACTGAAAGATGGACCCGTGGCGAATTGAGTTTATTATTAATGAAAATATTGTTCTCTCAAAATATAAAATAAAAAAGACGCCGTGACCAACCAACTTGCTAAAGTTCGCACATTTGGCCACACTATCAAGCGAACCTACATGACTAGTAAACAAAAGAAACTCTGCGGCCGCCATTGAAGAAGTTGACAGTAAGTATTTAACTTCAAGGTTCTAGCAGCATTTAACGTTATCATTCCTCTATAGGTATAATAGCTCTTTTTTTTTCTTTTTTCTTTTTTTTGCACACAAGAACATAGCAGGAAGAAATAAATTACGGAGAAAACTAGCAAACTTTTAATTGTGAACGACGGAAATTGGTTTGTTATGAACTGGAAAGGATAACGATGGTTGCTACGATCCATGTACATCAAAACATCCATGTTATGCTACGGTACTATTAATCTACAGTCTACAGGGTTTCATTCTAGATGTGCATGCCTCTCAGCCAACAGCTGCTTTGTTTCGATCCAATCTTCAGTACTTGTTTCCTAGAGGTGACGGCAGCGCGAGAGAAAGAGAAAGGGATGTTGAGACTTCATTGTCCTCGTTGTTAATGTTGTTCACCAGCTTGGGATTAGAAGTTTGATCTTCTTTTTGGTGTTGAAAATCAATAAATGGTGCCCCTAATGTTAGCTCAATACCTGGAACGTGAGATTCTGTCTCATCCTTCCCTGTAGTTGTACGAACTTGCATCTCCATTGAAGAGACAGACATATCATAGGGTTTACCACATCCAAGATGTTCCCCAGAAAAAACAGAACCACACACATCTGTTTGGAATGGAAATCTTTTATCCGAATACTTTGACTCATCTGTCTTGACCCTCTTGAGATCAGGCTCTTCATGCCTCACACTGTCGATGCTATATCTTTTACTACCTTGAAGAAAAAATCTGAAGTCCATCTCCTGCCTTTGCTTGGATTGTCCTCCTTTCTGCAGGCCAAATTTGGATGTCAGAGCTAATTTGACTAGAGAATGATGTTTTGCTTGTGCTAGAGAAACCTCATGTACTTTTTATAAAACACAATTTACAAAATAGAGGAATAGAAATCAATGAAGACAAGACCAGTTATACACATAAACCAATCATCAAGTACCACAAACTCTGATATATTTACCAACTCAAAAAATTGAATGCACCAAAGTTGGCACTCTTTGCCAAGATTTACCAAGAACATTATAAGTAAAAACCTGAGCAGACCAAATGAATGGTCTCGTTATTGCCTAGAAACCCACTCACCAAATGTTCGCAATTGGCCCATTGACCAATTGAACACCAGCCCAGATGTCTAGTCACCCAACATAGGCTACAGAGTTTGCTCTAATATTACACTTTTGTATCTTTCTCAAAAAGTTAATTTATCTGTCTTTGAATGCTTATCACAGGAAAAAATATAAAGATAAAGGTACCAAAAAGATTTCATAAAAGTTAAATGAACTAACGATCCACAAGCAAGAAAATGGAAAGGAATAAAAGAGCACAAAGAAAACAAAGCAGTTTATCAAAATTCCTATGAAGCATCGAAATCTCCTAATCCTTGCTACATAGCACAAAATAGTACAGAGTAGGATCCTTCACCCACTAAGTGCAAATCCAAGGGGCCCATTTGACAACCATTACTATCTACTCATGATTTCACGACAATCATTGAGGTATCCCCAAAGTGGGCTATCAAGGATTAAGATCCCCTAGCATCCTCCCTAAATTACTGTAACACCACATGGAGTTCTGTACTTGAGAGGAGGGAACCATGGAAGTAATATGGGATAAAGTCAAGCTCTAGAGATCATTATTGGCTTCAGTCATCTGAGTTTCAGAAAATACAAATTTTCTCTATTTTTGCAGATTGGAGAGCTCTGTTGTTATTTAAGTTTCTAGAGTGATTTTTTTATACAATATTTCTATATGATAATATTTTGTTTCTTTTGTTGTATTGTTTGGACTTTGCACTTTTTAATGGTTTCGATAAAATGGGGTTTTCTTTATCTTTTAAGAAAAATGTTGTTTTCTAAATATTAACCATTCTCTTTTAAAAATAAAAAAGACTATGTCACATTATTGGCTCCATGACATGATGTAGCTTGTCATTGGGGCAATGCTCCATGCATTACATATTCATGGGACGAGTATGAATGATATTGTGTCAAACTACGTAAAGTGCTCATATTCATGTCATGAAGGAGGATTGAGATTACAAAAAATAAAAATAAAATAAAATCAATAAAATGGAATGCCTATGGAGCTTACAAGGATCTGAATCCAATCATCAAAATTGCCAAATGAGGATCCAAATTCTAGTAGTTAGAGCATGAAGACTAAACCACATAAACCGAATTTTATTCTTTATAAAAGCTTTAGGTTCTTGTAATCTTGAACAGAACACAAAGCCATGGTAGATTAGCAACATTATCAGCAATCACAATAGATTAATCATCTTTCTTTTTCTGTAGGGCCTACGCCAAAAACTTCTCAATTGGAGTTACATTAATTCAATGTCTTTTCATTATAATTATCGACAATTTCATCTTTTGGGTTTGACAAACTATAAATGTGAGGTAAAGTTATTATTTCTTTAGTGCATGTTCATCATAAAAGAAAAGTTTAAATTTATTTGTTTATATATATATTCATACATAAACAGTTATCAGTGAAGGGATGATACTCTAACTACAAACCCTGTTCTGCAAACAACTAACCATACAGACTACAGTTGCTGATGACTCTGAAGGATATTCAAAGACCTCCATGTTCCATGATCCTAAAAATGTCATAATTCATCGATCCTTAGTGTTTTTCCTTAATTATGTATTTTTGTTTCTTTATTCTATATTTAAAAATTGTAATAAAGTTATTATCCTCGCCATATGATTGACAGCTAAGCATGAACTAACAGCTAAAGCTTTGGATAAGTATATATATAAAAAAAACCAAGGAGAATGCATTAATAAGGCAATTAATCACTAACTAAATATACATACCAGGATAGAGTCAACTTGATTCACATCTCTTGAAGGCTGCATGAGTTCAGAGCAAGAAACCCTCCTCCCTCTAAACACACCCCACAGAAATAACATCCTATTCCAACCTGCCAAAGAATGCGATTACATTTACAGGGGAAAAAAGAATATATATATATATATATATTTGATTAAATTGTGCGTCGAAAACCATCTTTAAACTATGCATGCATAATGGTCAATCCTTACATTGCGAATTCTCAGGAAGCATGTTAGATGGGAATATTAACAGTTCAACCCCATCAACATTTGCCCTAAGAGCCAAGTCATCCCTAACCATGCATTCCACCAAAACTTTGTAGTTTCTTCTATAGCTGGATAAATAGCATACAGAATTAGACAGATGGCCAGCATGAGAGAACTTTAATTTATTATTTTATTTAAGGAATAACATAAACAAAACCTCTCAAGATCTTCTGCGAAAAAGTAGAGAGCAATATTATCTTCTGTTGGATGATTTCGTACGAATTGAGTTGGCCATGTACTCAAGCGAGGAACTTCCTCCACCAGCATTTTCTGGGGAAGCTTGGGTACTACTTCAAGAACTTTGGGTGAAGCAACAGTAGACAAATGTGCTTGCATTCCATCACAAGAACCAAGGACTCTTCCATTTCTCCACATTTCAAATCCACCTCTGCATGAAATGCCAGAAGCACATGCATCAGAACATACTCAAAAGGCAAGCCAAAGACCAGTGTACCAGAAAAGATCTACTAAAGGAGAAAAAGGCCATACTTCCATATGTAATCAAGCTGTGGGACAGCAAAAGCCAGAGAAAAAGGGTTTGAAGAGTTTCTCACATGAGGCCTTCCTTCCGAATGCAAATTGACATTAGAATTATTTTCTCTGTTTGACACTGCTGCTTCTATGTAATGATCAGCATGCTGTTTCACATCACCAACCACTCTATTCTCTTTCTCATTTACATACCTTGAGCCTTCATGAGCAAGTTGATTAGTTGCTTCTGATAAGTTTTTCAATTTCCTGTGGCCAGTCTCCAGATCATGACCAACAGGGAGCAAACTAGTTTGACCACTAGATGCAATTTTTTGGTCACTCTGTGGCACGAGAAGACCAGAACTATTCACTAAAGGGTTAAATAGCTTGGCTTCATGCTTCACCTGAGTAGAGTTCTCTTGATTTGTAAATGTCGATTTCTTCGAGTCCTTGAGATGGTATGGCACTTCAACTTTTGTATCGGAACCATTTGAGCAGTTTGATCTGGCATTATCAAAGGACAAAGATTTACACATTGTGCCGGTGATATTTTTCTTTTTGTTGTCACCAGTAGCATTGTTGTCGACAAATCTATGCTTTCGGACACCACCTTCATCTGACAGTTTGCCCTTCACTTTTGAATCAATGATGTTGAATGATTTTGACTTCAATAGAGCACCTGTAAAGTCATGATTGAGAATTTATCATATGCAGTTACAATTCGTACAAAATGTTGTCAAAAAATATCAATGGCCTCTAAGCTGCATAACAAGTATACCTTTTCTCATTTGCATTTGCAATCGAAATTTGTCTGATTTGTCTGATGTAATAGGCAAGTACGCATTTTTCAGATAACTGCTCGAAGATCGGTCACCAGAAATCACATCCATGGTTGCCTTTATTTTCTTCTTATCTAATTCCTTTTTTGAAGCATCCTTATACTGTAAAGTTTTGCTGCAGAAACTAGGAACCCTTGGCAATTTCACACTTGTTTCAAGAGCCCTTCTTTTACTGAGAGACACAGCTTCTGCATTGACTGTAGGTCCTTTGCCAGCAAAGCTAGGAGTAGAACCAACTTTGCCTGTTTTGATCTCAACTCTAGCACATTTACTTTTCATCGACAATCTGTTCTTGAACTCTGAAGCATCCACGTTTTTATAGTTTTTCCTTATACCGCTCAAAGATGATCCTTTTATGACCCTTTCAGCTTTTACATAGTTGTGATTTTGTTTCTCAGATTCTTCCATATGCATACAATCTTCACACATCCAGTCATCTCCAGGAATTTTTTTCATCATTACCCGCATGCAGTATCTGGTTGACACAAGAATATAAGTTAAGGAAAACCATAGGCTTTCAAGTTCTATAGTGAAATAAATAAATAAACGAAAGTAAGCATGCAAAAACAAAAAGATCCAGAAAAAATGAGTTACATACATGTGCTCTGCCCCATCAAAACACCTGCTACATGTAGCAAGCAACTCCTCACGACCTGTATCCCCACAGATATCACAAACTTTCACCTGTTTTTGCATGACCCAAAGAAGGACCAGGAAAATGGAGTCACTAAGATAATTGTTGCCCTATTTAATTGAAAAAGGGTAATTGATACAATAGCAACAAAGAAAGAATAGCTTCCTACATCAACAGTGCAGTTTTATTTGAAGGCCAAAAATACAGGAAGCAATAGAAGGAAACAGGAGAATAATATAGGGTCAGGATTCAACAAGATAGCTATGTGCCATATTATCTATCAAACCTTTGCATCCAAATTAGTAACTATTATTTGCTTTTCAACAAAGCTAAAATCAAACAGAACTGCGATTTCTTTCCCTTATTTACCACCTTATGATGACAATAACTAAATTTAGCATGTGTTCATGTGTGTGTGTACCCACACAACTTAAGTAACAATCTCTTTTCTTGAAACAAAAGAATATAGGCAGTATCAACTGGGCAATACTAATCAACCTTGTGATCATCTCAAAATAGGACAAGCATTGCTGGTCAATGCCAATCTACTCAAATAAGGCCACTTAGCTGGACTAAATGAGATTGTCTACCAAAATAATCCCCCCACCACCACAAACCCATCCACTTCCTCCCTGCCTGTGCAGGTTTGCATAGAATGGGCTAAACACAGACTTAGTGTAAATCATATTATGACATAAGACCAGCAATAAGATACAGTTTTCCAGTCAAATGCACAGTGGATCAGATTATAAAAAGAAAGGAATATTTATCTGAAGTACAAAAATCTATGAGAACACATTAGGCACCACCACCTTCAGTACTTGATAACCACTATACACCTGTGCACCGTTTTCTTTCAAAAACAAGTTTGTATGGCTATGCAACAGTGGTGGCAGTGCATGGCTTTCTGTGGTTGCAAGTGTGTGCATGAATGTCTATCTCTGTGTCTATGTGTCCATGTGCAGTACTACTATATTCATTTGTCTTCTTGGGACAATGCTCCATTTATGAGAGGAAAGTATGATGTCGAGGTTCACAACAACTTGTTCCTCATCATCTCAGGAATTCCAAAGTTTGCATATCAACATTTAAGGAAATTTCATGGTTCCATTCCGGTAAGATAGACAGGGAACAAGAAGCAAGTTTAGCAGTAAATTTTACCAGAAAGAAAAAGTACATACATCATCCTCCCCGACATCTGATCCATCATCACAGTTAACAGGCTGAGACTGCGAAGGAGCTTCCTGTTCCTCAACTACTGCATCACACTTCACATCATCTTCTTTTTTACCTGAAAAAATTCCAACATCAATCGCTGGGCCCCGTCATTCAATTCAGAGTGAGTTTTCAGAGGTTCAGCATAACTATACATACCACCAATTTGATCATCAACCTTAAAGGTTGCCATGCTGTTTGACAATGTTTCTGCTTGCTCTTCAGGCCACTTTGAAGAAAACTGAAGAAGAACCCGGGAATTAAATTTCAACCTTAAATAATTTCTTCAAAAAGGAACAATTTTTCTGATTAAAGAAAATTAATCTAAATTACCCACCTTTAGGAAACCACGATTGGGGTCAATGTCAGTCAAAGATGAAATTTCTGACGAATTTGCTTTGTTTGAAAGAAACACTAATGCCTGTGAAGATTTATTTTGGTAAAAATTACTACAGGGCATTCAATTTCTTCTTCTCTTAAACTGATTACTACCATGAACAACTGATTTCTCAAAAGTCCTACCTTTGATTTTGACTCAAAATTTTGAGAATTAGGAGCTGCCTTTCCCATGGAGACTTCGTCTGAAAACCCGTCAGTCTCTGTAGCCCCTTGTGAAAGTGAAGCCACTGGTTTGATATGCATACAAGACGAAAGTGAAGTGCTGCTGCACACATTGCATGTCCTAGCTTCTCCTCTAGTTTTCTGAAATTTGTCACACATAACCGTCAAATTTGAGCAAATAAGTAAGAAAATACCATAAAAGGGAACAGCTGGGTTTCATGTCCAACAAAGAGCATATATATGAGCTAAAAGAAAAGAAAATGGAAAAGAAAATAAGGGAGTGAAAACAGGTCCTCTTCGCTAAGTAATGTGTGACTCAAACACAAACTCACACGTGTTTTTTTTCCTTCATGTCATACTAAAATGCATAACTTGTCCATATGAACACGTGCTTCTCTTTTTTTTTGTTCTAAATGCGTGCTTCTTTCACTTGGACGTCTTGACACGAAACATGACCGAGGGCCAGTTTGTGGTTGTTGTGACGTGGAGAAAATATAACTGTCAGATTTTTTGTGAGATAAATTAGTTATGAAATAAATCAGTTTGGTGTGTGGTAAGTTTTTTGTTAAAAGTATTGGTACAATAATCAATTTATGAGTATTTGATAATTTTTATGTAAAAATGCTATGAATAGCATATGTTGAAATTATTTTTCTATTCAAGTGTATAGTAAAAAGCAAAGCGATTTTATTTTCACTTTCACTTATATAATTCTTTTGTTTAATATGTTTTCAAACCTTCATACCTAAAAATTATTTTAATCACCTGAGCTTTCAGGGCCGCCACCTCCTGAGCCGGTGCTCTGCACTCTCGTGTCTCGCCGTTAGGCGCATACCCGAATTAGTAGCCGAGACGGCGTTGAGCACGGTCAAGTTGTGGGACTCGTCCACTGCCATCCTGTCTAAGCCGCTGTGCCACATGCAGTGATCCCAGGTCTAACCTCCTGGAGGTCATGCCTTCAGGCAATCCTGCCCTCTATGGCACCAACTCAGAGAAATTTGAGGCCGAACCATGATGGTATGAGGAGTTTGGAAAGATAGGGGTTGGAGGAGCCCTTATCTGTGAATTTGGTGGTGCTAGTGACAGGCTCAAGGTTGGTATCATCAAGGTGAGTGCATGAGGATGCCATTGTATTGTTTTTGGATGTTTTTGATGGTTTTCCTTGAGTTTGCAGAAGAATTGCAGGGTACTCTTCCGCTTGAGAGGCGTGGTTTAAAATGGACGTCTCCTGATGAGAGATTTGTGGTCCAGCTGTTTGCCATTTTCTCTCGATACCTACGCTTCACGAGGATTTTGCGGTCGCATGCATTTAGAAGAGAGCATTTCTACTTTCACTTTAATTTTCTTTTTCCCCCGTGTTTTCTGGTGTTTCTTGTTTTTGCCCGTTACTTTTTTTTTTTTATTGGGTGCTTTGTGTTTTGTTTTGTTTTATTTTAAGTTTGGGAAGTGTGTTTTCCCTTTCGGCTGTCATCTTTGTTTTGTTTGGGAAGTGTGCTACTTTTTCGTTTGCAACTTTATTTCTTTTATTTCTATAAAAAAAAAAACATGGAAGGGCAACACAGCAGGCACACCAATAATACACTAGAATCACTTTTTCACAGTGCTTGGTGTCTCGACCATAGGACCTTTGAGTTTAGCCCTATGGCTATCCTCTTCCGGGCTTCAGGTGCAGTCTCTTGGGGCTCATCACTCGAGCTCCCAAAGATGGCACTCTTAGCTTGGGCATAACCACTCTCACGATCTGTTTTCTTGCGCTTACCCGGTCGGTCTAAGTCCTCCAGCTGCTTTCTCATGTCATGGGCGTAAACACTTACCATCTTCGAGAGATTTTTGTTCTCTTCCCGCAACGCCTCCAGCTCGTGTCGATTCACCTCTATTATCCTTGCCCTTTCCCTTTTTAAACTTTTAATAATACTCTGGCACTCTTCGACCACACTTCGCTCTCCGCCAACTGACCTCTTAGCACCTCCACCTCATGGGACTTCGCAATTAGGCGATGACCCACGCTTGCAGTTGTTGCGGTGCTTTGCACGCTTAGTGCCAGAGCATCGCTCACGACCCGGTTGTCATCCCTTTCTCCCAGCACCCGTATATCCTTGGGAGTCACTAGATTTCTAGCAACTCCAAGGGCAACATCGTTGTCCAGTATTGAGTCATTCACTGTCACGTGCCCCGTGTAGAGGCAAAGTAAGGCATCCACACTGGTGTCACTGCTTGGCCTCGAAGTCTAGAGTCGGTGGAGCTAGGTTGAGATCCAACGAGAATGGGTAGGAAGAGGCCATTTGAACTTTCTTTTCTTTTGTTTTTCTTTTCTCTTTGGTGTGTTTCTGAGTCTTTGTGTTTTTCCGCCTTCTTTCTTTTTCTCTTTTATAGACTTAGTCTGCGTAACCCTAGCCACTGCGCTTCTGCGTTTTGCGCGGCCCTTACGGCCTATCCCCTTAGGTCAGCTCACCCGTTCACTAACCCCTTAATTGCATTTCTGCCTTTCTTCGTTTTCAAGAAACAAAAGTCGTCACACATTCCTACGAAGCCAATAATTCTGGCTTGGGAATGTGAGAGGGACCTCTGCACGAGACACGTCCCTCGCTTTATTGCCCATGACTCACAGGAGCCGAGACATCAGGGCCCACT
The DNA here is from genome assembly GCA_018703695.1 of Prunus fruticosa. Taxonomy (NCBI): domain Eukaryota; kingdom Viridiplantae; phylum Streptophyta; class Magnoliopsida; order Rosales; family Rosaceae; genus Prunus; species Prunus fruticosa. The sequence goes on along the minus strand of CM031921.1, from coordinate 12,084,898 downwards.
TTTTTCTATTTTTCTGAGTTCTCGCTCTTTGTGCCTCTGACTTGGTTTCTTTATTTTTTATACTTTCTTCGCTTTTGGGCTTTCGTTTGGGTTGGGCTTTCATTTTGGTTTGTGCGTTTCTTTGGGTTTGATTTCTGCGTGCCTAGGACTTTTGTTAGGGCTTACTGTTTTGTTTTGTTTGGTTTTATTTCGTTTTTGTTTTGTTTTGCAACTGTGTTGTAGTTTAATTACTCGTTTGTTTGTTGTTAATTATTTCTTGCTTTATTCCCTTTTCTTCTTGTTATAACATTGTTTATGCCTAAATTCTTTAACATTGAGGACAATGTTTATTTCTAAGTTTGGGAAGTGTTAGCAAGTCTTTTTCGTTTCACTTAAATTCTTGCTTTCTTTTATTTTGTTTTCTTTTTCAGTTTTGAGTCTTTTTGTTTTCAAGTCACTTTCCGGACATATATGATGAGATTGTGATGAATGTTTGCATGACTTGATTGAAAATGCTATAAAAAAAAAAAAAAAAATTGTTATTCACTAAATGGCATCGTTCTAGCATGATATGTTTGAAACCTCCTATGCACATGTCATTTGTTTCATAATTCTCTAGTTGAGGGACTTGCATGATCCAAAGAATTGTATCAAGCATGAATTAGACTTGTATAACCATAAATAATGTGAGCTTTGAGCCTTTTGCTTCAATTCATGAGTGTTATACACGTATTCTTTCTTTCTTGTCATCCGAGTTGTTGTTTGATCTCATTATTCATTGATTTGGTTGAGCACTTAAAAGACATTCACTCTTGTGCAATTTGATTACATGACATTTGAGAAATGATATTAAGGCCCTCTTTGGACTGTTTGTGCCTTTCAAGCTATCCCTATGCATGCTTAAGCATGATTTTCCATTGTTAACCACCTTGAGCCTTTATGTATGCCTTTTCTTTCAAGTAACCAATTATTACTTCTAGCCTTAGCCTGAAAAACAAGAATTTACCTTTCTAAGGAACTCATGAGCTTTAATTTAGATGTGTTTTTCATGCTAAGTTTGGGAAGTTTGTTATTGCAATTAAAAAAAAAAAAAAAGAGTACTTCACTCAAAGGGTGAAAGAAAAGAGAAAGGTTGTGGTTAATTGGCAATGAATTCAATTCCATGTTTCTTGGTTGGCCAAATTAAATTTAAAAAAAAAAAATTTGTAATTCTCAAGCGTGATGTTGCAAAGTCTTTTAGTCAACGATTATATGCTCTTACATTGTGAGTTCCTTGGACTTTGTTGTATCCATTTCCTTCATTTCTTACTTACCTTACACCCTTAGCCCCATTACAACCTATAATAAAGACCTAAATTGATCCTAAATGTCATGTGGTTGATTTGCACACATTTTTCGGCTTTTAAGTGTTTGGCATCCTTCTTGATATCATAGTTATGCATGTTCTTCATCCTTCTATTTCGAGTTAAGTCCCGTATGGTTTAACTCTATTCTCATATTTACTATTGAGTGTTGCATTGTACCCCTCTTCCGAGTGATTCATTTGTGAGAGGACAACTTTGGTGAGATTTGAAGTTACATTTGTGCTTGGAATGATTTTTGAAGTTGTGTGAAAACTGAAATTGGAGAATGAATTCCATTTGGCCATCACACTACTACACTTGAGCATGTTGTGTTATGAATTTTGCCGCCTTGTGAATAATGTGTAAACTGTGTTTTTCTTGTGAAAACTTTTGAGTCGTTTGCATGAGTTGCTCTCTCTTTAGAAAGTGTTCGGAAAGTTTTGTTTCGAGTCTTGTTTTAATTTCTGTTTTGCTCGAGGACTAGCAAAAGATAAGTTTGGGAAGTTTGTTCGGTTCATTTTTACACATGATTTTTCATGTTATTCACCAACTATTTTGAGTTAGTTCTTGACATTTTATAGCTTTTTACTTCCTTTTTGTGTTTTCTTAGATTTTACCTTGGTTAGAATGAAAATGAGCTAAAAGTGCACTATTTGTTATAAATTCTGTTTTTGTTCATTTTCGTAGGTCAACTTCTTGGCCTGGGATCAGCATACTCCGGTGCTCGGATGGGGTCATGATCTTCATGAGACTTGTTCCAATGGATGCTAACTACAACATATCCAAATTTGAGCTCTATTGGACAATTATTGCCCATCCAACCAATCCAGCATGTTACCATAGCTCTGGAAATCTGAATTTGGCCAGCTTTTACCTCCTTTGTGTCATCTTGATTTTCTTGTTACCATAACTCTTGATAACAAGAAGTTACCTTAGCTTTGAGATATTTTCTGAAGCAATTGGCATCTTATTGAGGACAAGGCTTCATCATTTGCAAGGGGACAAGAAGACAATTGGTGAAGACTTTACAATACAATACTAAAAAGAAAAGCTGGAAAGGAGGAGAGAGGGAAGGAAAGTCAAGGGAAATCTGAAGTGGGAGAGGTTTTGATCGGGAGAGAGGAATCATTCTATCATTGCAGAGATTGAGAGCAGATTTTGGAGATTTGGAGCTTGGAGAAAGCCAAGGTGCAGCCAAGAAAAGTGGAGAAGAAGACTTCCACCATTGATGATCTTGAAGCTTTCATCATTTTCTGAAAATCTGTAAACTCTTTCTAATTTCATTTTGAATTTGTATTTGAAATAAGTATGAGCAACTAAACTCCATAGCTAGGGCTTAGGTTGAAGCCCTAAACATGATTACCTTATTGTTTTGATACTTGAGTGTATGAATTTCTGGATATTGTTGATGAATTCCAATTCACCAAATTAATCTATCCTTGATGTGTGTTCTTCTTTGATTGATCACCTTTGAAAGCATGCTTCTTGAGATTGTTGGGGTTATGTGTATCTTCATGTTATCTTAAGCAATAAATGGATGAAGTAAGAATCATCCATGTGAATTGGTCTCTTGAATACCTAATGTAAACACCATGCTATTAGGATTCTTGTGATGTTCATATTCTCTTTGAACTTAATGGGTTCTCCTTGTAATTGAATCGAAGTACGAACCATACCTAGGTTCGGTTATGGGGAGGGCACAAGTATTGTAGCACGAACCATGCACTTTACATATATTAGAGAGAATCAATGCGTCTTGAGCCACGAACCATGGTCTTGATTGCGAACATCTTCATCAACACATTTAGAGTTCATCACTTGAGTATTTACGAACATAGGTAGAATTGTTTAGGGTGGATTCCGAAACCCTAGTGTTTGTTACATTTTGATTTCACATCTTGATAATTCATCTCTGCCATTCTCATTTAAATTCGAAGTCCATTTACTTACATGCAATAGAAATAGATCACTTGAACCAAATCAAACCCCCCCCCCCCAAATGTGTGTGTGAGTTGCGTGTTTGACACGTTATGTGTCTTTGTTACTGAATTTTATTTGTTTCCGTAATTGTTTTGGACTTTTGGTGCGCGCTGTGTTCTTGAATTTTCTGTGCTGAATCCAACCGTATAAAGAACGTGAATTTTGGACGTACGATTGGAAAGTTATAGGTCCAAAACTGAACAGAGGTCGGAACTGAAAAAACAGAGAAAACGATTCTATGAAAAAGCGACCGGTCGCACTGTTTCTAACGACCGGTCGCTCATCACAAATTTCACAATTTTTGATTCTGTTCAAAAACGACCGGTCGTCACTGTTCATGAGACCGGTCGCCACTTTTCAACGACCGGTCGGCACTGTTCACTGTTCACGACACTGTTCACTGGTGATGAACATGTGATAAAATGGTGATAGAAAATGCTGTTTGTGTTTTTCTTTAGTTTTCTTGTGTTGTTTCATTTCTTTTACATTTCTTTACTCATTTTTAGTTTCCATTTTGCATTTGTGCTTTTGTGGTGTGTCAATTAAGTGTTCTTTACGTACTCAAATTAGAACTTATAGGAAGCCGACAAGTTCTTCGTGGGATTGAACCCGTACTTACATAATCTATACTTCAATAGATTCGTGCACTTGCGGGTATTTTTAATTGGTTGTTTGCACATTAATTTGTGTCCTCTTAGGAATGCAACAATCTATCAACCAGATTTTGAATTCCAATGTTTGTGGCAAACTCACATTCATCAAGGACTGTAGTTGAAAAATCCTTGTCTTTTCCTATGAAGAAACAGGCTATATGGAGGAAAGACGACGCTTGTCATGATCTTGCAGAGAATCGAAGCTTATTCTGAGAATCTTATGAATTTTTCCTTCAGTAATTACATCCAAGTTCTGTAATGCATTTTTCCATACATCTGCAGCTTTTCCAAAGAGAGAAGATCCTAGAACTTGAAGAGCTAATGGAACCCCTCCACAGTGTTGCACTCCAGGTCTTGAAAGATCCATGTAACCTTCGCCAGGATGGGGTTGTCTAAAGGCATGCCAACTGAAAAGCTCAGGTGATTCATACTCATCCAACCCTTCTACCTTAAATATTGCACAATTCTCATGAGCCTTTAACAAATGTTCATGTCTAGTTGTTATGATTATTTTACTTCCTGGATGAAGCCATTCTCTCATTCCAAGAATTGCATTGAATTGTTCCAAGTTGTCCACATCATCAAGAGCAATAAGAACTCTTTTGCATCGTATCGCCCGTTTGATCTTTGTTATTCCTTCATCCAAGTTGTATATTTTCTTTGCTTTCCCCTTTTGGAGATCTGAAAGAAGGTTCCTTTGCAAGTGAACCAAACCATTGGGAGGTTTTGAAGTTGCTCTAATATCTGCAAGAAAGCTGCTACCTTCAAATTTATTGAAATTCTGGTTATAAGCAGTCTTGGCAATGGTGGTCTTGCCAATTCCACCCATCCCACAAACTACAGCTACTCCAACATCACTTGATCCATCTTCTAACCACATGTTTAGGCCTTTCACACGATAATCTATTCCAACTAGATAGGAATCGACTCTTAATCTCCTATTCCATGTGTGATCCAATTTATTTCCAATTTTTTCAACTATTTCTTGGATAAACTGCGACTCGGACCTATAAATTATTGATATCAAAATACACAAGGCACAATAAGTTATTTCTTTTCAACAAAAAGAAACTTATTTCTTTATTATTTTTATTTTTATTTTATAGAAGAGAATTGATATTTATATCATAGGTTGAAATGAATGATATTAAGTAAATGAACTTTGAAAACAGAAGTCCTGCCATCTAACTACTCCATGAGATTAAAGAAAAAGCATCATTTTGGGAATGAAAAAGTACCGATCTCCTAAAACCATCCCTCCCAAATCTGCAACATCTCTGAGAGCTTTTCTCCACTTCTCCACCTTGTCCATCTCCTTGTTGAACCGCTGTTGGTGTCTGGAAAATGCTTCTTCAAAAATTCCTCCCTGGTTCCTGACATGGGATGGATCCACATCATAGAAAATCGGCATAACCATGTGCTCATTAGTTTTTCTACGATCCATGATCGTCACTAGTTCGTCCAGGCACCATCTCGAGGAAGCGTAGTCCTTGGAGAAGACAATGATGGATACTCGAGACTCTTGTATTGCTTTTTGAAGCTCTCCTGAAATATTTGCTCCTCTCTCGATTTCGTCATCATCTCTAAAAGTGTGGATCCCTGCCTCCTTCAAAGCCCTGTAGAGGTGATCAGTAAATCCCTTGCGTGTATCTGTGCCCTGAAGCTCAAGAATGCATCATAAGTGAACCGGTGGTTAGGGGATTCAGGGTTTGACATTTGGGAAAAACTATGAGCTAAAACTGATTTGGGGGAGGGGAGGTATCGGTGTTGAAGTTTTATATTCTCAGTGTATTATCTTCCTGAAGAAGAAAGGAAAAGAAAAGTAATAACTCAGCAATTTCAGAAAATGGTTTATTCTATATTCTCAGTAATTACTGTGCTCTGCAAGTAGCAGAGAAAGTATGCGTATTTCTTACAAAACTCTCTCACTGTGCATAGCAATTAGTTATGCATAGTGATGCTCAATGCTTCCAACGTGAAAACAATCTCAGCCTCTCATCTCACTAAAATAATGGATCACTCTCCACATGTCACTTGGTCAAGTTACAATAAAGACCCTACACTCGGTTTAATTACCAAAGTGGATACACACATAATTACAAGGCATTTCTTAAGCTAAGCTTTAATTAGCTCATAGCTTATACACTAACACTCCCCTTTAAGCTTTGAGCTGATACAACTCCAAGCTTGTCTCTAAGATAGTTGAATCTTTCCTTTGGTAAAGACTTGGTAAAAATGTCTGCCACTTGATCTTTAGTAGGACAATAAATCAAATCAATAATACCTTGTTGTAGAGCATCCTTAATGAAATGATACCTCCTGTCAATGTGCTTTGTCCTTTGATGAAACACCGGATTTTTAGTGATTGAGATTGCAGATGTGTTGTCACATTTCAGATGAGTAGCTTCTGTTTGTAGTTCACCAAAATCCTCCAAAACAAACCTAAGCCATATAGCTTGAGTTGTAGCTTCCGAAGCACTGATATACTCTGCCTCCGCAGTTGAGAGTGCAACACAATTTTGCCGGGGTTCACAACAACTTGTTCCTCATCATCTCAGGAATTCCAAAGTTTGCATATCAACATTTAAGGAAATTTCATGGTTCCATTCCGGTAAGATAGACAGCAAAAAGCAAGTTTAGCAGTAAATTTTACCAGAAAGAAAAAGTACATACATCATCCTCCCCGACATCTGATCCATCATCACAGTTAACAGGCTGAGACTGCGAAGGAGCTTCCTGTTACTCAACTACTGCATCACACTTCACATCATCTTCTTTTTTACCTGAAAAAATTCCAACATCAATCGCTGGGCCTCCATCATTCAATTCAGAGTGAGTTTTCAGAGGTTCAGCATAACTATACATACCACCAATTTTATCATCAACCTTAAAGGTTGCCATGCTGTTTGACAATGTTTCTGCTTGCTCTTCAGCCCACTTTGAAGAAAACTGAAGAAGAACCCACCGAGGAATTAAATTTCAACCTTTAATAATTTCTTCAAAAAGGAACAATTTTTCTGATTAAAGAAAATTAATCTAAATTACCCACCTTTAGGAAACCACGATTGGGGTCAATGTCAGTCAAAGATGAAATTTCTGACGAATTTGCTTTGTTTGAAAGAAACACTAATGCCTGTGAAGATTTATTTTGGTAAAAATTACTACAGGGCATTCAATTTCTTCTTCTCTTAAACTGATTACTACCATGAACAACTGATTTCTCAAAAGTCCTACCTTTGAATTTGACTCAAAATTTTGAGAATTAGGAGCTGCCTTTCCCATGGAGACTTCGTCTGAAAACCCGTCAGTCTCTGTAGCCCCTTGCGAAAGTGAAGCCACTGGTTTGATATGCATACAAGACGAAAGTGAAGTGCTGCTGCACACATTGCATGTCCTAGCTTCTCCTCTAGTTTTCTGAAATTTGTCACACATAACCGTCAAATTTGAGCAAATAAGTAAGAAAATACCATAAAAGGGAACAGCTGGGTTTCATGTCCAACAAAGAGCATATATATGAGCTAAAAGAAAAGAAAATAGAAAAGAAAATAAGGGAGTGAAAACAGGTCCTCTTTGCTAAGTAATGTGTGACTCAAACACAAACTCACACGTGTTTTTTTTTTCCTTCCAGTAATGTCATACTAAAATGCATAACTTGTACATATGAACGCGTGCTTCTCTTTTTTTTGTTCTAAATGCATGCTTCTTTCACTTGGACGTCTTGACACGAAACATGACCGAGGGCCTGTTTGTGGTTGTTGTGATATGGAGATAATAACTGTCAGATTTTTTGTGAGATAAATTAGTTATGAAAGAAATCAGTTTGGTGTGTGGTAAGTTTTTTGTTAAAAGTATTGGTACAATAATCAATTTATGAGTATTTGGTAAATTTTATGTAAAAGTGCTATGAATAGCATATGTTGAAATTATTTTTCTATTCAAGTGTATAGTAAAAAGCAAAGCGATTTTATTTTCACTTTCGCTTATATAATTCTTTTGTTTAATAGGTTTTCTAACCTTCATACTTAAAAATTATTTTAATCATAAAATAAATAAAATATTATATTAAAATTGTTAAATCATTGCAATATTTAAGTGTTATCAAGAATAAGTAGTACATAAAATATAACCATGAACGAAAATTCAATCTCTTATGAATAATGTTAGAAATACAAGGCTCAATAAATATATAACGTCTCATTCCTCCTCACAAAATACTAATGTTTAGACTTAACGGTAGCTAGCATAAGTCAACTAATTTTCTACGTCTCCTTAATACAATGGCAGTCCTAAGGTTTTGGAGGCCCCAGGTGAACGACCAAAATATGATCTTCTACTCTTTATGTATATTTATGTGATTTATTTTTGATAAGTTAAAAAAAATTATATGAACTCAAAGTCAGAATTGTAAACTAAAAAAAACAAACAAAATGTAATTCACATAACAACTTTATGAAATACATTAAAACATTACTCGTCTTGCATGTTTCAATGCCGAAGTATCAATTAACTTTGCATAATCAAATTTTCTACCATGACTTTTTCAATAGAAAAATATAAGCAATAGTCTTGTGGTTTTTTTACCTCCTTATTCTTCCTTGAAGATCACTTCCTCTTGTAGTATATATTCAATAATAAACTGCTTTTTTTCTTCTTCTTGTGTTGGAGCAGATTTTCCTATATGCTGCTAGGTTTTTTTGTTTTTGCTAAGGTATATGCTACTAGGTTAACCTATTCAACTATGTTAACTTATTAAACTTGTTTAACTTTAAAAAAATTAATTGGTCCCTTATAAAGTTTCCATTTTCTAGTTTTAGACAAAATAATTGGGATTTTTTTAAAAAGTACTTGGGCTTAATATAATATTAATATAGCACAATTTAAAGTAATATACATATGTATATATAGGTTTCCAATTTAGAGGCCTTAGGCGGCCATCTTGCCCACCTATGCTCAAGGCCTCCCCTACCTCAATAGCCAGTAATTAAAATCCATTAGCTGCACTTTGAAATTATCAAAGTTTGCCCTCTTAGTTTCAGCATGACCAATTATAATTTGTATCTCTACACATGAAGATATTGATTAAAAAACAGTTGTCCATGATCCTAAAAACTAAAGCACATAAATTTCTTCACGTATTAAAGGTCAACAAGAGCCTTCCGGATCTCCTAAACCAATTACTTCTAATATCTCTCATTTCCGTCATTGTTTCCAAGACTATATGCAGACACACTCCATCTCAAAATACGAGAGGAAGAAAACAAAGAATATATATATATATATAATCATAAATATATGTAATCTTATAATTGCATAAAATGCATGTATATTTTATCGTCTCTCACTTGAAAAATTAACATATAGCAGATATTGCTCTTTCAAGACCATCTTTCTCAAACTACACCATAATTTGGACTCTCCATGTTGAGGTTCAATCAATGGTTTTAATTTTAATTTTTCTCTATGATACTGATATGGAATTTTGGTCTGTCACAGTTTTAGTGTCGTTGTGTTCTTTTTTGGTGGCACCGACCGATTGACATTTCTGCAGGAGGTGGCGTGGCTGTGGTACAGAAGCATGATCGGTCTTGGAGCAATTGATGGTTTTTTTGTGCAGAGATACAATCAATGGCGGAGCTAGGAATTTTATCAATGAGGCTCAACTTTAAATAGCTTTATAATTACAATGAGCTTAGTTTTTATAAGAAAATATATATAAGAACTAGCCTCTCCGCACTAGCAGAATTACAAAGCTATTTATAATTACAATGAGCTTCCGCGCCTGAGAGGCTTTTTTTTTATATATAAAAAAATTAATTTAAGAATTAAAAAAGATAAGGGTAGTTGTGTTCCATAAAAATAGGCCATTATTTGATTTTTCTTTTAATTTTAATTTTTTTTTAAATATAAAAAAGTGTGAATTTACCATATTATCCTCATTTAATTAATAATTTCAGTTCTTAATATTTGCATTAACCAAGGGCATTTTCTAGTATTTTGAATGTTTCACCATTCTCTGCCTTTTGCTTTATATATATAGATTCATTATAATAATTAAATTTCAATATCACAAATTTAATATCTTAGTAAGTGTAACCCAAATTCTAGCAACCTAAAAATAATGAAAGAGTATCAAAAGTTGATTCATTTTAGATAGAATGAGAAAATCAAATAAAATCCATGACACACACATATAAATGACATATGAAGACATGAAAACAAATATATATCATATTCATGTTCATTGTAGATAATTTACATTTGTGAGAAGGGTCAATAATAAGTATAGCTATAAAACAATTAGGATAACATACAGAAAAATATTTTCAAAATGTTGGTCAAGTGACCCTTGGAGGCCTTAATTGGCTCTACAAAATGGAAATTCATCATGACCAGTGGTGCCGCTACTATGACCGATGATTACAAAAAAGTATTCAGCAACGACTTGATTTCTGGCTCGAAGGGGTAGTTGTTTTATGTTGGAACATTGTGGTTATATCTTCAGTTACACTACCCTCATTATTATTATTCTGCTCGTACACAACCTGGATTCCAAATTCCTTCAACATATCAAATTCATCACTAACCGAAAACACGTATTTCATCCCCACCCTCCAATTCATCGTTTGTGAATCGCCAATGACTAAGCCATAACATATGTTCCTTCTCTTTTGGAACCCCTCTTGTGATTGGCACATAGGTCCACTTAAGACCCTTGGTCTCATTGCTGATGTGAAGAATGGGAACGGCCGATTCCAATTGCCATACCTCATCACAAGCCTTACCTTGTGCATACACAACACATGCATTTAGGCCTCGGATCTTCAAATTGCGATGTGGAGGTATAGTTATAGATAGCTCAAAGTTAACCATGCTCAACTTGTAGCAGAACCAATCTGGAACCTCGCTCCCAGGAAGGAATATGCTAAATATACCACATTCATCCAGTCCCTGTTTCATGCATGCATGGAGAGATTTATATATGTTCAAATATTACAGGCCACAGAAAATGATCATCATAAAAAATATACAATACATGAGAAAGATGAGAGAGAGAACCTGGAGAGGACCCTTCCTTCTTGTCCATGTCAAGTAGTTGAGCATTTCAACTTCAGTGCTTCTTATGGATTCCAAATTGAATAGACCGATATCTTTGATCATTTCTATGTCGACGCTTCTCAACGGTCTCATTTTTAACACGTTTTGAATTTCAACTAAATTCTCGCAAAAATAAAAAAACGCACCTCTAATTGTTTTTAACACTCTTTTGTCGGGTAAGTTTAGTAGTACTCTTTTCAATGAATTACATAGCCATGCGCTCAAATTCTCTACACTTGGTGAGAGCTCGGGAATCATTTCAAGGTTTGTGCAATTACCCAACGAAAGACTGTGGAGCTTACTAAGACCATTCATGTTTCCTGGTAGGCTCAAAAATGGGTTTCCACTTAGTTTCAAATCCTCCAATGAGGATAGGCTACAAAGATCATTGGGAATTTCTGGCAGATTCCAGTATGCAATATCTAAGCTTTTTAAAAATTGTGGCAAAATTGCACTGGTAAGTTGGAGATTTTTTCTTGGCAATGCCCATGATCGGATTGATTGCCACAATTTAACTGCAAATAACAGACTGAGTTTCTTCATGTCACTAGGTGTAGAGTCTGACTGATTTTTAACGATCATCCTGGCAGGGCAGCACAAGATTTGAGCAACCAGAGAGAATAAGTTTCTGGAGAATCGAAGCATACTAATTCTTATTGGAAGCTTCATGAGATTTTTGCAATCTTTTAGATTCAAGAAAACAAGTTTCTCCAAATCTCCAATGGATTCATCCACCTCTTTCAAATTTATGCAGTCTTTAAGAATTAATCTCTTGAGGTTAGGGAATCCTAGAGGTAAGGGGTTGTCACAAGGCCATGTGAATAGACTGAGATTTAAGATTTTCAGTCTTGGAAGAAACTGTTTTAAAAAATAAGTAATTAGTTTCTATAAATATATAATCATCTTTAAATTTGTGTGTGTGTGTGTGTGTGTGTGTGTGTGTGTGTGTGTGTGAGAGAGAGAGAGAGAGAGAGAGAGAGAGAGAGAGAGAGAGAGAGAGAGAGAGAGAGAGAGAGAGAGCTAAAGAGATATTAGTAGCATACCCTAGTTCCCTTCCAAACATGTTGGAGGCTGCTGTTCCGCAAGTCAAGAGCAATTAGATTTTCCAAGTAAAAATTGGTTGGTATTGACTTTAAAGCGAATCCTCGCCAAGACAACCATATTAAATTTTTTAGGAAATCTTCATAGCCTCCACTGATTTTTACATTATCAAGCACCAGGAGTTCAAGATTGTGCATCCTTCTAAATGCCTCTGTTTTGAAACCTGTCTCATTTGATCCAGTAAATGAGTTTGTTGAAGAAGAACTAATTGACTGCCAGGAGAAGAAACCAAGCCGGCGTTGGCTGCTCGAACAGTTTCCATCATAATCTTCAACGTGGAATATTTTTCTGTTACTTCCACTGGATATTATTTTAGAAGACTCATCTTTTATTAACATAGGAATGTTGAGCATGAGGCCCTTAATAGTTTCTGTACCTTGGTAACAAATAAGAACATTGGGTAAGTTAACTTGTCACATGCACAACACAATTACAAATACATAGACATAAAAGAAGATATTTCTTCCAGTTAATTTTCTCAAAACATTAGACGCATCTTTATTCCACACTCTAGTACGTTTTCCAGGATCCTAAGGCGATTCTTCGCGAATAATTCCCTTTCCCATGTCTTGAAGTAATTGGTGCATGGTTAACTTGTTGGATCCACCAATTATCAACAGACATCTATCAACCAGATTTTGAATTCCAATGTTTGTGGCAAACTCACATTCATCAAGGACTGTAGTTGAAAAATCCTTGTCTTTTCCTATGAAGAAACAGGCTATATGGAGGAACAGACGCTTGTCATGATCTTGCAGAGAATCGAAGCTTATTCTGAGAATCTTATGAATTTTTCCTTCAGTAATTACATCCAAGTTCTGTAATGCATTTTTCCATACATCTCCAGCTTTCCAAAGAGAGAAGATCCTAGAACTTGAAGAGCTAATGGAACCCCTCCAGTGTTGCACTCCAGGTCTTGAAAGATCCATGTAACCTTCGCCAGGATGGGGTTGTCTAAAGGCATGCCAACTGAAAAGCTCAAGTGATTCATACTCATCCAACCCTTCCACCTTAAATATTGCACAATTCTCGTGAGCCTTTAACAAATGTTCATGTCTAGTTGTTATGATTATTTTACTTCCTGGATGAAGCCATTCTCTCATTCCAAGAATTGCGTTGAATTGTTCCAAGTTGTCCACAACATCAAGAGCAATAAGAACTCTTTTGCAACGTATCGCCCGTTTGATCTTTGTTATTCCTTCATCCAAGCTGTATATTTTCTTTGCTTTCCCCTTTTGGAGATCTGAAAGAAGGTTCCTTTGCAAATGAACCAAACCATTGGGAAGTTTTGAAGTTGCTCTAATATCTGCAAGAAAGCTGCTACCTTCAAATTTATTGAAATTCTGGTTATAAGCAGTCTTGGCAATGGTGGTCTTGCCAATTCCACCCATCCCACAAACTACAGCTACTCCAACATCACTTGATCCATCTTCTAACCACATGTTTAGGCCTTTCACACGATAATATATTCCAACTAGATAGGAATCGACTCTTAATCTCCTATTCCATGTGTGATCCAATTTATTTCCAATTTTTTCAACTATTTCTTGGATAAACTTCGACTCGTACCTATAAATTATTGATATCAAAATACACAAGGCACAATAAGTTATTTCTTTTCAACAAAAAGAAACTTATTTCTTTATTATTTTTATTTTTATTTTATAGAAGAGAATTGATATTTATATCATAGGTTGAAATGAATGATATTAAGTAAATGAACTTTGAAAAACAGAAGTCCTGCCATCTAACTACTCCATGAGATTAAAGAAAAAGCATCATTTTGGGAATGAAAAAGTACCGATCTCCTAAAACCATCCCTCCCAAATCTGCAACATCTCTGAGAGCTTTTCTCCACTTCTCCACCTTGTCCATCTCCTTGTTGAACCGCTGTTTTGGTGTCTTGACAAATGCTTCTTCAAAAGTTCCTGTCTGGTTCCTGACATGGGATGGATCCACATCATAGAAAATCGGCATAACCATGTGCTCATTAGTTTCTCTACGATCCATGATCGTCACTAGTTCATCCAGGCACCATCTCGAGGAAGCGTAGTCCTTGGAGAAGACAATGATGGATACTCGAGACTCTTGTATTGCATTTTGAAGCTCTGCTGAAATATTTGCTCCTCTCTCGATTTCGTCATCATCTCTTGAAAGTGTGGATCCCTGCCACCTCCAAAGCCCCTGAGAGGTGATCAGGTAAATCCCTTGCGTGTTCTCTGCCCCTGAAGCTCAAGAATGCATCATAAGTGCACCGGTGGTTAGGGGATTTAGGGTTTGACATTTGGAAACAAATGAGCTAAAACTGATTTGGGGGAAAGGAGGTATCGGGCTATCTGCTGTCTGTTGTCTGTTTTAAGCAAGAGTTCTGCGCCCTTCTTTTTTAATATAAAATTTGAGCCAAAACGATGTCGTTTTGTCAGGTTTAAACACTTTGCAGGTGACAGGACCCGCCCCAAATTCCTTGGAACTCGAGACGAATCCTGTGGAATTCCCGACATCAGCTCGATGTCGGGCCCACTCACTGAAACTATAACCTCTTTTCCCAAAAAGGATTAAGGGCACGAGACTTCCTACCGAAATTTCGGCAGAGTCTCCCCTGTAAATTGAACATTTCCCAAATTTCAACCTGCATAAAATTCACATTTTAATATCCCAACGGGCAGCATGCACAAGTTATCAACATGCAAACACATAATAGGCCCCCGGCCTTCAGATAATTCGAAACATAACCAACAATATTCTCGAGTCAATTACTACATAAACCATGTACTTAAAGTCTTCAAACAACTTTACAAACACCACAGAAATCATTAAACTGGATTCAAATCCAACAATCACATCGAACCACATCAGGAATTCAATCACATACGAGAGGAATCGAACAAACCTTTTAAACACATTAATACTTTGCGGCTGCACCTGGTGAGACCCCAGGCTGCCTACGTACCCTTGGACAAGGGATCAAGCCACACGTAGTTCTCATCTCAACGGTCACAACTCCGATAATAAACAATTATTTACAGCAGAACCATCTATACATTTCAGATCTGACACAATTCCAAATCCAACAAAACACAATGAACACATTCTCGAATTCTTCCTTTATAACAGTTCAATTTCGTAACCATACCCTATCCAAGGCGTATGTACATTAAACACATCATCAATTTCTTCCATTTAATATCCATTCAATCCCGCAACCATACCCTATTCAAGGCGTATATTTCCGTACAACACTGCCCAAATCCAGGGCTTATACGTTCATACATGTACAGGCTCACAAATCTCAAACCAGAAATTAAACCACATATACATATATGTAATATGTATAACAAGAAAAGAATAATTATATATTTATATATATATATACATAAATACATCCACATACACCCACCTCTCACCATCATCATGTACCAGGGGAAAACAATCCAACTGGGGATTGTTGACTAGCTCACACTTATCCGGCCATCAAAAGTCCATGTGGCTAGGGACGAGCCGTCCAGCTGGGGGACTAAACTCAACCAGCCCGTACGGACGAAGAATCAAGACCCGTACTTCTGAAAAGCGGTCATACGCGCGCAGACTACCCAATTAAGGGTCTACAACGACACCCGTTAAGGTATGCCCGGGTTCCGTCATATCCAGACCATATCCATAATTTCCATGTATCAGTATCCAAGGGGAGGTACATGTGATGTTGCACATCATGTCCTGGGGGAAACAATCCAACAGGGGATTGTTGACTAGCTCACACTTATCCGGCCCTCAAATGTCCATGTGGCTAGGGATGAGTTGTCCGGGCTGGGGGCTGACACTCTTACCCAGCACGTACGGACGAAGAATCAAGACCCGTACGCCTGGAGCTGTCCTACGCGCGCAGACTACCCAATCAAGGGTCTACAGCGACACCCGTTAAGGTATGCCCCGGGTTCCGTCACATCCATACCATATCCACAATTTTTCCGGCATCCCACAATTCCGGGACCCATGACCAAATAAGCCCACACGCCCGAAACCCGGCACGTGTGTGAATAGTATATCCAAAACATATCCATATATCCATTTCCATGTATCCCAGTGTCCATATCCACTGTTTCCAAATATCATCATCCAAGGGGGTGGTACGTATGATGGTGGAGTTCGTAATCCTTATATAAATATTATATAAATAATATTCTCATCCTTAGTTCAATTTTCCCAAAACAAAATACATATTCATAGTAGACAAATGACTCACAAACATAAAACCCATAACCGGGGAAGTACCTAAGATAGTGTTTTCTCAAATATTATATATATAAACTCCAAGACACTCTGAATATATCAAATCCACAAATATATCACAAATACTTTACAAAATAATAATTTCGACTATTAAATATAAAGTGCATTTCAATAAACCATTTAATTCATATGCATAACATTTCCATCTCAAAACCATGTCATTTATTTGAAAGCAATGCCCATTCTCTTCCTAATAATCATAACCGAGTCCCAAGACTCACTTTCACAACTCTACAAATCAAGTATCCCATAATATATTATAAACAAGCTCATACTCCTAATATAATCCAAATAACTCAAATAACAATTAAGACTCATTTACAAGGTCATCATAATACTTTTCGAAGTGTGAAACTACCTCGGAAAACTCACGGTCAACCAAGGGTTAAACTTTCCAAATTTGGTCAACCGGGCCCGCGGGCCCCACGACCTCTATTTTATGATCCGAACGTCTCTATGGGTTCCACAAGGTCTAGAATACACGTCCTGTAAGTTTGGTTCAGATTGGACGGTTAGATCGCTCACGATCGCACAATCGGACAATTAACGTAAAACACAAGCTTTAACTATTTAAATCAGAACATCGGGGCTCAAATTCCCGATCCGCGAATTCCTACACGATCCTAGAAATATCTAAATCAACATATATTAAATGGGAAGCGATCCAACGGTTCTAACCTATCGAACCCGGAAATCACACAATATGTAAAATCCGTTCGGGGTTCAAACGTTATCCAAATTGAGATTCGTAAAATTCTACGCGCTCGTGACAACACAAGGATCATTCTAGGATAAAATGTGACATCTGCCGGACTGCCCATGCGCCACCCCCCGCGTTGCCGCGCGTGGGTGGCTGATAGATGTTCCGGTGACCGGAAAAACTTAGAATCTTGGCTCCAAACTCCTACCCTAGGTAATACCCCTAATTTGGAGTCACTTTTGTTCTTGGACAATGGCCAAAAAATGACCGGAAGTGGCCGAAAATGCCAACTGAAAATCGGCTGAAGCTTAACTTCGAAAATTAATTTGTAAACTCTCAAAATTCTGAGAAACCTATCCAACAGGCAGCTAGAGCACGAAAAGTAGATGAATTTTCATACCTCACTCGTCCAATTTGGTTGAAAAACGAAGGAGAATGAAGCCGTCGAAGTTTCTTAAATTTTCGGCGACTTTTCTGCAACTTCCGGCAGTTCTCGTTGCTGCCGGCGTCGGAGCTGGAGTGGAACAGAAGGAGGAAGAGCTGGCGGTTCGAACCCAACCGGTCTGGTGGCTGGCTGTGAGCTGTCGCCGGAGTTGCAGAGTGAAGAAGAAGAAATGGGTCTGTCGCAGAGGGAGAGGTCGGGGGGAGAGAGAGAGAGAATGAGAGAAAATTCTGAAAATCTGATTTTTATCAAAAATAATTTTTGACTTAATTACAATTGTGCCATCAATGATTCTTCAATCGTATCTTTTTCGTTACAAGTTCAAAATTGAGCCCACTACGTGTCTACGGACTGAGCAGTACGAGCTTCCTAAAAACAACACTCGTTGCTCCAAACTCTCTTCGGATAAAAATGGACCATTTTTCCCTTACTCAAGTGAGAAATTAGAAATTCAATTTAATTAAATTAAATCAATTAATTTATGAACTTATTTTGGGTCGGGTGTTACAGCAGGGTCAATTTTCTCCCCTTCAATGGCAGATTTTAGAGGTTGCAGGAGTCCTCGGTAGATCCGTCCATACATTTCCGATCATTCTCGTTGAAACTTTGGAGGTTTACCGGTGTCTACACTTGACTTGACTGGAGCAGTTGTTGATGGTTACACGCTGTGTTCGGAGAAGTTATTTGCGGTTTGGCGGTTACTACAACAGCAGATAAGTTTGACTAGTTATCATTAACTGCCTCATAGCTACATCAGCCTGACTTTGGCCCATGGAATATTTTATTTTTCTTCCTTACCTGACCGGTTGTGCTTTCGGTTTTAGCCCATGTATTGGTTTTATCTGATAATGGTTGAGATTGAATGCAAATTTGTTGTGCTTTAATTGAGTTTGATTAAGAATCATTTTTTAGAAATTTGGGTTTCGTTTAGATTTTTGAATGGATGCATTGGAATTTTATAAGGTTATAGGGCATTGAAGAAAAATTGGAGTTGCTACCACGATAGATGAACTGAAAATTTGTGGTTCTTGAAATAAAACGCCTTTGTTTCAAATTGTAATTGTGTGAATGGTATCACTTGATGAGCGGTTTCTGTGTCAAATTATGAATTTACAGATTTGATACCATTGTTGTGCTGAATGGTGATCTTTGTATTGAAGTATCTAGTTTTAGTGTTGACTAGGGTACCCGTCGATCCACTCCAGTGGCAGATTTCATAGGACACTGCTAATAGGCATTGTTGCCCTTTTAGCGAATATCATAGGAGCAGCTGAGTCTGTATTGAGCGTTGCAGCCACAGGACCTGACAAGAGGTTGTTTTTCAAGGTAATAATGCTTGATGACTGCAAGAAATGTTTATTTTGGCATCAAGCTTTTGCACAGTCTATATAACTCGGTGTCTATGGATGAAAATTTTCAATAGCTAACATCTATACATATGCTGCTGGAAGTATTAAGGAGAGGTCCTAATACCTGTCTTAAGAATTATAAAATGGCCCAAGTCAGGACATATTTTGAACTTGGATATCGTCAAAATTTGGATTTTTTTTTATGGTATTGAGTTGCATATGCAAGTTGTTATGTGTGCACTTGTGTTTTCATGCTTGCAATTGTGTTTCTCACTAGGAAGAATAGAATGGAAGCTAAAATGTACTTGTAATAAAAAATATCTTTGTGTACCAGATCTGTGGCCTTGCTATAGTAGAAAATTAATGTTTTGCACTGAGCCCTGACTATATATTTCTAGCTATCTATTCTAACCATAAAACTTTTGTCCTGAGTAAGGCATCTTGCGGTGGCTGGTCCTTTGGCTCACAGGCCATCATATGTTATTAAAGCAGTCCGCTTGAAGAACAAATCTTGACTGAGCTAGTCTATCAAATTGATCTTCTTTTTCCTTTCTGTTGGGATGGTTGCTGATGTGGCTTATCATTTTCGTGATAGCATGTTATCATGTAGAATAAAGTTATGCAAATTTGTCAATGATAATAAGTCATTCTTGCAGACAGCTCACCAGATAACTTCGTATTTGAATCTTCTCCAAGTGGTGTTTTGTCTTTACAAGCTTTCAGCTTTGGGACGGTGGGTGTCAGGTCTTACAGTTGCCTATGCTGGTATGTTTTTTGCTTAAATCTGTTACCTCTTCGTAGCTGCGATAGTTTTCGTAGTCTGGCCATTTAAGATAAAAAGCAGGGTGACAACTTTACATGGTGTTTTGTCAGATTCAGTAGCCACTGTCTGATTTGCAACTTGCTTTTGTTTATTTAATTTTTTATTGATACAAAGTCTTTCACAATTTGAATACATTCATGTAAAATTTTCTTTTTCCTTGAATCTGTCTGCTCCTGAAACAGGATTATGCTTGTTTTGCCTTTATATTTTAGCCGAGAACAGTCAGTGCATGTTTGTCTCGATTTCTGAGGAGAACGAATGATCTAGCTGAGGAAGATGCTGCAGAGCAAGATACTCTGTTGTAACTTATGTTTTCTGTAACCTCCATGTACAATGAATCTTTGTATATTTTTGTGCGGTTGTATTTCGGGCTACTCATAGTTTCTGTGTACATATTGTTAACCAGGAGATACAATTTTACGATGCAAATTGTCGAATAATTGACACCATTCCTGAATAAATGTTGGTCACTAGATTTTGCTACAACTTCTAGGGCTTACTGCAGAAAATAGTCATCAACAAAATGATGGTACAAAGCCATCACTGAGAATCTATTACAAATATCCTTACAAATATCCTTTGAGAGTTGACATTATTGATTAGAAGTTTTACTTACTGATTTAATCGCAACTTGTAAACTACTAATCTCATATGAACCTAATGGATCAAATGCAATGATTAGTGAGATTATGTACACCAGTAAAACATAACACCAACACACAATGGGAGAACCAAGAGAAAGAGATCAAAGTGGAACTGTTAGCTCTCTATTAACAATGAAACCAATACAGCCGCTGAGAAAAGAATATACATAATGTCAAGCCTTACAATCACAAACACTGAATAATGAAATATTACATCATATTCATGAGAAGGCTTTCAAAAAAATTAAACTAAGCTGCACCCATTATAGCAAAAGCTGATGGCTTTTGGCACCCAGTGTTTGGGATCACAGGCCTTGAATCTCTTGGGTACATGATGGTCAAAGGAATCTGTTGCTCCATCTCCTCTGCATTTTCAGAGCTCCAACTTCCAAGTGGTATGAAACTACCATAATCAAGACCACAATTCGAAGAAGATGACAATGAAGAAACTTCCTTTATTGGTTCAGCTTTAACCTGTGCAATCTCATCAACTTTAGTCACAAAGGGGTGGTCCAATAGCTTAGCTGCTGTAAGCCTCTGTGAAGGGTTCCTCGCAAAGCAATTCTTCAAGAAATCTCTAGCATCTTCTGATAACCCACCAGGAACCTTAGGAACGCCAGAAGCAATCAGAGGCTTTAGGTCATGAAGTTTCAAGCCGGCTTTCGCATCCCATGGGTGCCTCCCAGTGAGCATCTTGAGCACAACACAGCCCAATGCCCAAATATCGGAAGGTTTCTCCTGAATGCTATAAAGCACAGTTTCAGGAGATAAGTACATTGCAGTGCCTCTACAAGAACGCTCGCCCGCAACCTCTTTGCCAGTCCCAAGTCCCCAATTTTGGGCACAAAACTAGAACCAGAGGTCACAAGTAAGATGTTTTCAGGCTTCAAATCACAGTGCACAAAACCCCTTTCGTGAATATACTGAATTCCTTTCAAAATCGACTCTGTATACTTCCTCACTTGTGATTCACAAAACCCGGAGCCCCCAGATTGCTTTATCAAATCCCTTATTGTTCCTCCATCAGCATATTCCAAGAACACATTGTATACCAAATTATATCCAATCCCAGCCGTGAAATCTTCTCCATAACAGTCGATAACAAAAGGGCACCCACGAAACTCGCCAAGAAGTGACCTTTCGCTCACCAGCTCAAGCGATTTAGCCATCAATGCCGATTTCACCACCATGATTGCCGGAAAACCCTCGCTAACCAATTTGGGTTTTTTCACAGAGGCCAAATAAATCGACCCAAATCCGCCTTGGCCGAGAATCCGCCCTCGAACCCACTCACGCCCAGTAACTAAAAAACTCTTCTCTACAAGCCCTGGTCCGTCTTCCTTTAGGGTTTCTCTTTTCTGCTTCAATGAACCCATTGTTTTTCGTACTTTCAGAAACAAAATTAAAGCTTTTAATTCTGGGTCTGGGTCTCACAAAAGCGAAGAGACGGAGAAAACGATCGATCAAAGGGAAATGGGTAAGAGAAAAAGAGACAAAGCAGAGAAGTGGGTGATCAACGAAGACGACGATGTCGTTGATACGGAAAACAGAGATCGAAGCGAACGTTTAGGGTTTTCTCTCTGCTTAACTTTGACGCGGTGATTGAAGTTCGTGATTTCCTTTTCCTGGTGGTGTTGGGTTTCCATTATATAGAGAAAGCGTGTAAGCGTTCCAACGGCCATATTTTCTTTCGCGGCCTTTCCTTTGCGTTCTAATTATTTAACAATATAATATGAAAAACAAAATGTTATTATTGTTTTATTTTGTGAAATCTAATAATTAACTGCTACGAATTTGAAATATCTACCCATTTTACCTATTAAATTTTCATTTTCATTTTCTTTTAAATTACTCATAAATACTAAGGAACTTATGATAATATTAATTCTGCTTTACCAAGGATAAATTTAACTTTAT
The DNA here is from genome assembly GCA_018703695.1 of Prunus fruticosa. Taxonomy (NCBI): domain Eukaryota; kingdom Viridiplantae; phylum Streptophyta; class Magnoliopsida; order Rosales; family Rosaceae; genus Prunus; species Prunus fruticosa. The sequence continues at coordinate 12,062,585 of CM031921.1, read as the reverse complement.
AGTTAAACTAATATAATTAAGTGGGTTAAATTGAATCTATATTCTGTCGATGAAACATCACTTTTGCTTAGAGAAACCCTCTTTAGCCATACATACCTTGAGGTGGGGAGGAGGTCACTGTTCCTCTCCCTCCCCCTCTCCCTCCCCTCATCTGTCTTCCTCCTCCTCCTCTCCCTTACTTTTCCTTCTCTTGTCCTTCCATCTCCTTCCCACCCTATCTCCCCTCCCTTCCCCTCTCCCATCCCCTCACCTTCCCACTCCTTACGAGCTCTCTCCCTTTTTAAAAAAAATAAAAATTTCATATAGGGTTCGGGCTTTTATTTGCTTGGGGATGACGTGTTTGCCAGATATCGGGTTTCACTTTGTGATTTACTTGGTGCATTTTAGTTTTTGTTTGTAAAACGTGCATCAACTCTTTTTGAGTTTTTTGCATGTTCGTAATCTTTACTTGTGAGAGTATAAAGATTGTAGTTTGCAGTTGCAATTCTGCAAAACGACACATTTATTAAACGGGTTAGCAGGTTATTTTTGAGTTGGTAGATTGATTCAAAACTTACCTTTTTTTGTTGCCAAAGTTAGGAAAGTTGAGAGGAGGAAAACTCACACACACAGGTATCATGGGGCTTGAACTAGGGCCTAGGACCACTTGGGAGCACACCAAAGTCTAGGTTAATCCAACTAACAACCCATTAATCAAACCCACCTATTTATTAATTGTGTCTTGGCATGTTGAACAAAAATTGACCCATGTTTTTATATTGTAATTGTGTCTTAGAAACTGAACGAAGGTGGGAAGAAAATGGTTAACTGACTCAATGGTCAATGGTGTAATAATTTGCAATTTTAAAGGTTATTTTTGTCAAATCATAAAAAGTATTAATCAAACCGTTACACTTACGTGTATCATACATACCACCACATAAGCGCATAGTGTAATTAACCAAAAAATTGATTATCTTTTGACCTTGTTGATTTCATAATGCATTGCATTGCATGAGCGCATGGTTCGAATTTTTAAGCTTTTAGAATTGATACTGACATAAACCAATTACTTTCCATTTGTGTTGCTTTTATTATGGACTTGGTAGATTTTTCCATATGAGGTGGAATTCCTCTCTTTTCTTTTATATATTTGTTTTTATTTCGCGGTTCTCTGAAAATACTATCGGGCCCATTAGCTTGTTGGCCACAAAAAGGCATTTGACATGTAGCCAGCGTTATCTCCACGTGTCAATTTCCCATAGACAGTTAGGATATTCTCACATTAGCTGCACCTGATAATACAAAATTCAACTATGGGCCCCACTGCTCTCTGTCATTACCGTCAGATCTCTCTGACCCGAATCCTGCGGTCCAAATCCCTTCAGCAACTGCCAGTTAAAAGCTGCGAAGCTCAAACCTGAACCAAGCAAAAGCTGAAGTATGCTCAATGAAGACGACGAAGACTTTGTCTCGGCCCATTACCTCGGTCTGAACAAACCGGTTTTCGGCATTTCCTTACTTGTTTAACCAAATGGAGCTTCCTTTCACATCGTTTACAGCTCCTAATCCTCCAACGACGTCGTTGTGTGGCAAACTCGGCCTCTGCCATTTTCCGCCGACGAGAAAGAGGAGGACGGCGCTGTTCGACGGAGCTTCTAGGGTTTCGGTACCGGCGGTTAGGGGCTCGGCGGAGCAACGCAGCAGTGAAGGCATTGATGGAAGAGACGGAGAGAGTCGGGGAGGAGGGTTCACGAGTCCTGCCGTGGAGGTCACCACATTTAATTCGAGCTTCGGCGAAGCTGAGTACCCTGTTTGGGAAAAGATTGGTGCTGTTGTTAGACTTAGCTATGGAATAGGTAAGTGAGCTCTACCATAATTACCCTGACTTGCTTCATAATTAACGTAATTACTAATTTTTCTCACCCTGTGTGTTGTGGATAACGAATCCTTATTCTGTCAATTTCACCAATAGAAGATTTAATTTTGATACACAATTTAATTTGATTTTCCTTTTTTGTTACTTGTTTTTATATAGAGAATTGTTGAATTATGTATACTTCTTGTGATGAATTCTTATTGGGTTTCTGTGAACAGGTATATATGGTGCAATGGCTGTGGTAGGAAGATTTATATGCTCCGTCACGGGGATCGATAGCATGGGAGGTTTCCAAGTATCTTTAGATGCAATTGTACAAGGGCTTGGATATGCAGCTCCACCAATCATGGCCCTTCTCTTTATACTAGATGTAAGTTGATTGATTTATTTATTTTGAAATTTTGCGCAATGATACGGATCACGAATGATTTTTCTTTATTTGGTGAAGAGAAAACTTAGAAAGATAAGACAGAAAAGAGAGAAGAGGATTAGTATTTGTCATTGGCAACTGAATAGAGCACGAAAGTCCACACCCAACATCAGTTCCTAGTAATTAGCCCTCCATATGTTCATATGGACACTGATGTCCTTCACCCTTTTAAATTTTTTTTAAGACCTCTAGGATTGGATTGGCTGCTCTAATACCAAGTTAAGTTGTGTATTGCAAAAGATTAGATTTATAGAGAAAGAAGAAGAGAATGGGAGATTTAAGGAATTGGTTTAAGGTTGTATTCATCCCCTTCTGTGACTAACGAATGTGAAAATGGTTATAGGATGAAGTTGTAAAGTTATCGCCACATGCTCGTGCTATTAGAGATGTAGAGGATGAGGAGCTCCGCAGCTTCTTTTATGGAATGTCACCTTTGCAGGTATACCATCTTTAATAATGTTATTGTAGAGCACTTTATGGTGTGCTGCTTGGACAAAGCAAGAAACAAGTGACATGTTTGCTCCTTCAATGTCGCAGTTTATACTAATTGTTGCCGCAAGCTCCGTGGGTGAGGAGCTTTTCTACAGGGCTGCTGTTCAGGTGTGGTATCCTTGAATATATTTAGCCTTTAGTATATGTTAAAAAATATCACTCAATTTAAATGTAGGGTTACTAACTATTATTGCAAATTATAATCTTCCCGATTTGTCAATATGAGCGCAAGAATCACTGCTCTGTAGGAGAAGTAAATCATTATGATTTTTTTTCCCAATCATTTATGACTTTGTAGGGATCATTGGCCGATATATTTCTAAGGGGCACAGATCTGGTCACAGATGCCCGAGGAATGGCGTCTCTGGTATTGCAGTTTTCTTGACTTTTCTTTACTATCATCAGCAGTAATGAACATTTTCTGATGACTGAATTCGCTCTACTTGTAGACCGGATTTTTTCCCCCATTTGTCCCTTTTGCTCAGGCATTTGCAGCGGTGATTACAGCTGCTCTTACAGGTTCTCTGTACTATGTAGCAGCCTCTCCAAAAGGTTGATTCTCTGAATGACATTTTAACTAACTTCGGTGAAATTTGTTTGTGCAAGTTTAATGATCAGTTGCTAATTGTTCTTGCAGATCCTGATTATGTAGTTGCACCAGTTTTATCATCTCGCTCCGGTCGTGAAGAGATGAAAAAGCTGTTTGCAGGTTTAACTTCTTACTTGAGCATGGGTTTTCGGAGCTTCCAGCTTGTTTCACATAATAAGCTAGTTAATGTTTGTGGAACCAAATTAGATGATTAAAACTTTCAACAGATCGCTGGTATTTGCAATTATGGAGATCATTCCATTTTATACAGTTATTTCATGCTTATATTTCAATGTGATATTTATCGAAATTTACAAGTTCTCTACAACGAAGTGCCTAGAAAACTGTTTTTAAAGGACTACAATAGTTATACTCCATCTGATTCCAAGAAGGTGGAGAAAACAAAATAACATGTTTCTAAATCTTCCAACTGTAGCATATACATCTGAATTATCATTTCACCATTTTTTTTTTCCGTGGTCGTTCTGCAGCTTGGTATCAGAGGAGGCAAATGAAGAAGATCTACTCTCCCCTGCTTGAAGGACTTCTGGCCCTATATCTTGGTTTTGAGTGGATGCAGGTACTTTTGTTTCTTGGTTGCAAATTTGTTATTCATTGAGTACCTACTATACACGGAAGAGGATGAAACTCAATAATCGAACTTCCTTATGTTTTATGAAAAATTTGGCAGACAAATAATATTCTTGCGCCCATGATCACACATGGCATATACTCTGCCGTGATATTGGGTCATGGCCTCGTGAAGATACATGATCATCGGAGAAGACTACGCCAGAGAATCGAACACCTTAAAGTAGATGGCAAAAAGTAAAACAAGTTATGGAGCTTCACACTGCGGGGGGACTATCCCAACATGGGGGAAAAATTGTAAATTACTTAGGAGAGCAAATATTCCCAATATTGTGTACTAATATAAAGTTGAAAACTAGGAAGTCTGTAAATGTTGTAATATCAATGCAATTTGTAGGAGAGTTTTTGTAAACATATTTGTGATAAAAATGTCAGTTTCTTGAATGTACGCCCTGTCATTAACTTCTTTTTGATATTCGGGTTATGGTTTGTTTGGCAACTTAAACATGGAACTTATCAATAATATACTATCGCTTATTTTCAAAAAAAAAAAAAAAAGGAACTTATTAAATGACAAGTGGGAAAAATCGTGGAAATTGGGGGATGCTCAAGTTTAATTTCTGCTAAAAAAGTTGTCATTTTGCAAATTCAATTGTGCAGAAATTTGTTTTCACTATAATTTCTGTTATTTATAAAATTCGATATACATAAATCCAAATACTGAAATGATTAATTGCTTAAACGGTGGAGATTTAAATTTTGTCATTTAAGAATTCTATGTAATTTTCAATTTCTTCGTTCAAAACTAAGGGGAAAGAATGGAAAGAGAATCTCCAAACCTCATTTAAATAGGAAGATGATGATGTGATATAGAAAGATGATAATTTCACTAATAAACTCATTTTAGCATGACTTAATATACAAAAGCCCTTATAAAGCTTATTGGAGTGAAAAACCCAAAACTAGTCACCTGTTGTTTTCTAGTTGGTTCTTATAAAATAGGCTCCAAGTTTTTGTATAAATGTCATGTTAAAAGTGGGTTTTTGAATAAAAATCTCTAGAAAGAAGGGGGGGGTGTGGGGGGAGGGGAAACAAACCCAAGAAAAACAGAACGCCTAACCAATACAAATCAAACGGCCACGAGTGATCAGCTAACGCAGAGCTAGCCCAGATAGGAGCTGAAACAAAAAACCTGAATATCCAAGTCTAGATTATGGCTCCATTTGGCAAGGCAATCCACCAACACCAAACCATTCTTCTCTCTAAAAATATGCTGGATATTCCAACTCTCAAAACGCCTAAGAATCTTCCCACAGTTTGAAAGCAAAGCAGCTAGAGGATGAAAACAAAGAGAATCCCTTTGCTGGAAAAGATTCACAGCACTCTGAGAATCCATTTCTATGAGGATCTTGGTGAAGCCCTTTGCCACTGCTAATCGAAGGCCAAAAAACAAACCCCAGATTTCAGCATCCAAAATATGCCCCTTCCCCAAATTCACAGCAAACCGTCCACACCACTCCCCAAAGAAATATCTAATCACACCACCAGCACCAATCTTCGCAGAAGCATTCATGCAAGTGCCATCCACATTGAGCTTAACCCACCCACTTCGAGGCGGCTCCCACCTTAACATAACCTGTATTCTGGGCACATTCCTACAATTCACACTAGAAGCCTAATACCAAATTTGTCCCTTAGATAGATAGCTTACATATTTCTAATATAGTTTTGGTCTTAAACACAGAGAGAGAGAGAGAGAGAGAGAGAGTGTGTGATGTTTCGGACAATTTTCGACGCCAATGCCGGAGAGGATTTGGGCCAGCCAACTCCCGATTCCTCGGAGCAGGTCAACATCTCCCCAGTCTCCCTTCTCAAAATGCTCAATCACGGTAGGCTCCCCAACTTTCTGGTTTAGGGTTTTTACATTGTTTTCTTAGCTGCTTACATTCAGTTTATCTATGGGTTGGACTTCAAAACCATAACTAAGTTATTGTTGCCTTTATGAAATGAATCCTATCCAAATTATGCCTTACTTACAGATCCTAACTAGGGTTTCTGGGAGGATTTTGAGTTGCCCTGATTCTGATGATTGGATTGGACCCTCTTTTTTATTTTTCTATTGTTGTTGTTTTTCCTTTCATGCCTATGCAATTTAGTTTTTGTTCACAACTCAGTACTCATTCTAGCAAATTTGATTATTAATAGGGAGAGCCGGGGTTCCTTTGGAGGTCATGGGCTTGTTGCTCGGAAGCTTTCCTGATGAATACACAACTCATGTTGTGGACGTCCTTGCAATGCCGCAGCGTGGTACTGGTGTCAGAGTCGAGGCCATAGATCATGTCTTCCTGACTGATATGCTCGATATGCTTAAGCAAACTCAACGGTCAATACTCCTCTTCTTTCACTTTGATTAACCAACTAAACTTGTAGCTGTTAGGGTAGTTGTGTACTCGATTTGCATCTCTTTAAAAACTAAATTTTTAATTCATCATACATTATTCCTTATGGTATTCGCATTCGCTTGCCCTGATATTAATATGTGATTCCTACTTGTGTCCCTTGCATAATTCACATTCAATTGAAAGATGATAAAATTACATTCACTACTTTCATTTTATTTTTAATGTCATAGTTTCCTCACCATGTTACGCATCTGTGTTCTTATAATGTAATGCATGATGCACACCTTCATTCTTAAGTATCCTAACAGATGATACTTGTACATGATCTTTTTATTTTTGTCATGCTTTACTCTCCATGTTGCTCCGTCTTGTTCTTGTCGTAATTTATCGTCTTCTGACTGAAATTGCGGACATGAGATGGTCGTAGGCTGGTACCATTCGCATCCTGGATTTGGCTGTTGGTTATCTGGCGTGGACATGACTATGCAACAGGGTGTGCTTTTTTATCAAAAAATTACAATTTTCCTGCTTCTCATGTAGCACACGTTTACTCTTTTTTTTTTTGGTTTAAAACAAAATAAATCTCTGTATAGTGTAAATTTTTAGCTATGCATTGACTGCTCATTACCAGCTTCTCTCTATTCTATATGTCGTTTGTATTTTTCTCTCTATTCTAGCTATGCATGGACTGTTCATTACCAGCTTCTGACGGCTTTGTTAAAAAATCGTTGCTGCTTTTAGAACTCTTTTCCCTCGACATTTTGTCCATGTTGCTTGATCACCTCAGCCTACTCTACTCTCGTTCTTTTCTTGTGTTGTGTGTCCCCCAAATGTGGCAACAACCTCTAGACCCAAAGTTCACTAGGTCCTATTCCAAATTTTTAGCTTTCAAGGGAGCATAGTTACCCCATTGATGTGCAAAAATTCCATCATGTTGATTTACATGACATCTATTTGTGTGTACGCTCTTTTGTTCCTCTGCCTATCACCCAAGATTGGGTCTTCTGCAGGGAAGCATATTTTGACTCTTCTCAATTTGTTTATGTTCTACTTCTGTTGATGATACCCTTGACTGGAATATTTTTTTTATGCATCATTGGTTAGCATACTGGGAAAACTGTGTTATGTTCTTATACCGGTAATCTTTTGCAGGGATTTGAAGCCTTAAATCGACGTGCTGTGGCTGTGGTGGTGGACCCCATTCAGAGTGTCAAGGGTAAGGTGGTTATTGACGCTTTCCGCCTTATTAACCCAAATACTGTGATGCTTGGCCAAGAACCACGGCAGACCACATCCAATCTTGGCCATCTTAACAAACCATCCTGTCAAGTAAGTTTCTCAACAAGTAAATTTTAAACCTTTTTCTTTGCAATTAAATTTTTTGACCTCTTATTTAATTTCCTTCTTCAGGCATTGATCCATGGGTTAAACCGGAATTATTACTCCCTAGCAGTAAATTTCAGGATGAATGGACTTGAGGAGAAAATGTTGCTTAACCTTCATAAGAAGAAATGGACTGATGGGCTCACGATGAGGCAATTTGATGCTCATTCAAAAACAAACGAGCAGACTCTTCAGGTAAGACAAGGTTTCATGAAGCCCCCGTTATGGTTATTCTTGTTTAGTTCGACATGCATAGCTGAAGGAAATATTAGTTACATTTTTCAATATAGAAGCATGTTCCTCTTTGGCTTTGCGTATGCTTCACTTTCTTTCTGGATCATTAGGAGATTATCGCTGGTTATGGTTAAGTGTGAAGGTTAACAGGGGGCAGAGTTCTAAGCAAAGTAATTCTAGGCCAGCATAGACCTGAAATTTCGTCGTAACTGATTTCTTGAGCTAAACTGCTCATAGGAAAAATTATGCTATTTTGAAACCTTGAAATCTGATTTTGATTGATAGGCAGGTCTCAATGCTCTATCACTGTCCATAAACTCTAATGATCTGCTTAAGCTTCATCTCGGTGTTGTTTACTTGGTTAAAAATTTGTGACCAAATGAAAACTAAATTTATCTAATGCAATGAAAAATAGGTTATATGCTGCCATTTAACAATGGGACTGTTGGAAAATTGTTCCAGCATGTTTTAGAATGTGAGCGTATTTTGATTCAGATGTCATTTAGTGCTGAAGTCTTGATACCTTTTCATTTGGGTTTTGTAGGAGATGTCCAACTTAGCTATTAAGTACAACAATGCACTGCAAGAGGATGGCAATGCGCAGCCGGAGAAGCTTGCAATTGCAAATGTGGGAAGGGCAGATGCCAACAAGCACCTGGAAGAACATGTCTACAACATGATGTCCTCAAACATAGCCCAGACCTTGGGAACCGTACTCGACACAGTTGCGTTCTAGAGTTCAGTGGAGGTCATGGATATCTAATGTCTGGATGTATGTAGATGTTGGCTTACATGTTACCCAATTAACAGTAGTTGGTAATTAAACGGTGGAAGAGTTTGTTAGTGTGTGGATGCAATTAAATAGTGAAATTGAAAATTGATGCAAAGCTGAAAATTAACTTGTTTGGCTACTCAATTTAGTTAATGGGATTTAATTTCATTGTTCTTTTCTTAGTATCGTTAATATCTCTAATGGATTCATGATTATTAAACAAAACTGGATCATGCCATAAACTTACAATCTAATCCTTTCCTAGGAAGTAGGATAAAATGAAATAAAAATTGCATGTAATGTAACCCATCAAGTCTAGGAACTTTCAGAGCTTCAATTTGGTTTTATTAAAATTGACATCTCATATGTGTGCATATGGTATTTGATGAACGGATTCTGAGCCTTTGCATTTAGTTATCATGCATTTTGGTGCATTTCATCAAATCTGGTACACTTCATAACTTGTATTTAAGCTTTGTTAGTCTTATGCTATTATCAAATAAGTCTTTCAATTGAAAGACAAAGGACCATGAAATTAAAAGTTAATTGTTTTTTGAGTGGTTTGAATAAAACCTGATCCTACTATTTCTTAAGAAATAAGAATGAAGGTATTTATACATTTCGTAATTAGGACTTGAAGGTTTCTTACCTTGTAAGGTATTAAGTGATTGACGGGGAGGATTAATGAAGTTTAGTATGTTCATATGTAATGACCTCAAAAATAATATTTGGTTTTATTATTTTTGTGGAAAATCTTATTAAGCTTTGTGACTATTTTGGGTGTTGTATGAATTTGGTTTGATGTAAAAATATTGGAATTAAGTGAGTTTAATCAAATTGGGACAAAAATACCCTTATGACTAAGTTTATGATTTTTCAAAGGAAGTACAAGAAATTGAAGTGAGAAAATTATGATTTTTGAATTGAAAAATCGAGATTGATCTCACGAACGCGTGGGCGCAAACGGTTCGTGAATCGGAGTTGAAACGAAGAAGTTATGCTCGTTTGAAGTTTCAGGGACTTAATTGCAAACAGAGACTTTGCCTATAAATTACAGATGGGCACTGTTTGAATTCATAAATTGTAATTGAACCCGGAAGGTTTGAGAGCTCTTCGGAGAGGCGATTTCGGCGGCTTCTGCGGCGGCGTACGGTGGAGGTGATCAACACCACAAACCCAGATGGAAATCCTGCTATCTCGTGAACATAACTCAAGAAGAATCGGAGCCATCGGAGGTGCGGTGAAGGCAAGGCGACGCCTGAAGTTGCTACGTCAACAGTGAAATCAGCAACTTCCACCGGCGGTTTGAGCCACTTACGCTTCGAATTGGACCTCGAGGTAAGCATTAAAGTTGTTCTACTCAGTATTACGAACATTTTGGCATAGGTCTTGACCGGAAATTATAGGGTCGGTCCGTCGCGGAATAGTACCTAGACCACCACCGGCGGTGGCGGCTCGTGGCGGCGCTGGGTGGCGATTCTGAGTTAGGGCTTTAGAGACAGGATGTAGTCCTGGAGTTACTGAACATGTTTGTAGGTTTAAAATTGTTGAGATTCCGTCGTTTAATCGATGATCGGAGCCTCACAAAACCGGACCATTGATTGAAGATGGTCGGACCGTTGGATCGTGTCCAATTTTAATTATGTTGTAGCTGGTGTTGTGAGGAGTCTGTAGGTTCAGACAGATTGACGATCGGACGTCCCGATCTTAAGTTATCAAATTTCAAAGTTAAGGCGAGCGATCTCCATTCGATCGGGAAATGTAGAATAATCCGACCGTTGGATTGGGCCCAAATTGTCGCAGGGTGATGTCGGGACTATTTAGAGTCCATTGGTGCGATCGGATTTGGAATATGAGGTTGTGGGCCCAAGGTGGATTTTTGGGGTGTCGGTTAGACATGTGGGACCCACGGGACCCAAATAGTGACCTTTTGGACAATGGGTGTCATTGGTCATGATTCGACGTCGACAGAACGTACGTCACAGTTTTGGAGTTGGTTGGATGAGATTTGATCGCTTTGGATCCCGGTTGATCCAAAGGGCAATTTCGTCATTTGATGTGAAATCTTGGATTTTGGAGTTTTGTGCTAAGTTGAGCTATGTACTTTGCTTAGGTACTATTGGGGATTGAGTTGCTCGTTGAGGTTTGTGATTGAGGATTCGTTAAGTTGTTGAAGACGCAGCTTGACGGACGAGAGGTGAGTAAAATCATCCTAATCGTGAGTAAAATCACGAATTATTATATTTATTATAATATGATCTTGGAGAATGTTAATGGCTATAATTAACATGTGATTTTATAAAATGTTTTAATTGATTTAAAACACATGAACTTGTTCTTCAATGGTTCATGAGGCAATTGAAACCTATTTTGTTTTGAATTGATTATTATTATTGGAGATTTTGGTGTTTAACCATATAACATATGTTGTGGATGTATGGTGGAAATTCATTCGTGAATAACCACATAAATATATATAATAAATATATATTGCTGTGATTGGTGTATTTGGCTATAAAACAATGTTTAATGTGAAACAACATTTTATATTGTTTTGGTGTTGGTGTTTTGGTGTTGGAGTTTTGGTGTTGACGGATTTAGGTGAGAATACCTTGAATCCCTTCTGAGTTTGTCAGGTGGGCATTCTCGTGGCAAATAATGAGGGATAAATTACCCTAGGGAGCAAGACCCAAGAACAGTTAGAGCTCTAGTCTGGCGCCATCTAGTACTCATGACTGGCGTGTAATCATGAGTGAACACTACTATGGTGTTTGTAGTGTTATAGATTAGAGGTTCATAGTATTCTCTTTTTTATCTGTCAAACAATTGACGTGTGAAAACTACTTTGAAATAAAGAGTTTTGGTGTGGTCACAGGTGGTGATCGAAAGGTTCTTTAAATAAAAATAAAAGAATTGTGTTTGTGGTGATATTGATGATTATGATTACCTTGGTTATACAAGGATTGTGGTGTGCTAATGAAAGTGCATGTGTTTGTATATTATGTGCAATTGACGTATTATACAGTGGACGTGGTTTACTCATACGAGCTTTAGAAAGCTTACCGGGTTGTTTTGTGGTGAACCCGGTGCACTATTCAATGGTGTAGGGGAGAATCCTGAGGTGGTAGAGACGGTGAGCAGGAGAATTAAGGTGAGGAGCAGGAGGCTCATTGGTGGTTCCACAGACTTTAAAGTGTGGTGTGAGAGTGTTGGTGAGTGTTAAACTTCCGCTGTGTGAAATAAGCTCTGAGGAGCATATTACGTAAAATTGATGATTGTTCATTTATATTGTGTGTTTGTAATGTAATATTTGACTAGAAGAGTTGAGTCATTATTGACATTGTGGTTCGGAACAGTGGTGTTGTATCAAGAAAGAAAAGTTTAAATTTCTAGGTACTTTTGTTGAAGGTTCCGAGCTTCGCGTCCCGGATTGTTGATTGTTCTGTTTAAATTTGCAGATTAATTGTTGTTGAAAATTCGGGGCGTGACATCATAGGTAGGACTTTCTTAACTGCATGCAATACTTAAGAAATAATCAAGAACTACTACAAATGGTAGCCTAAAGAGCTGAAGCTAATCAATACATAAGATTTGGCCTGGAGTGTTATTTACCTTTGTATTGTCCATCCTCAGATTCAAAACCGACCTATTAGGAATGGATTCAATTCTTATCGTGTTACACAACTAGCGAGTCATTCTATAGTGAAGGCCTTAAGGCCCTTGCCAACGAGGTCTAGTCCAGGAGAAAATGACCTTAACTTGCAAACTAGAGGTCTCAAGTTCGAATCCTCACGACATCATAGTTGTGTGTGTGTGAGAAATCTCCAATATTGGAAGAGGGGGAAATCGAACCTATGATCTCATGTATAGGACTATATGCTCTTAATCACTTGCAATCTCGTGGCCCATTTCAATAATGAGTCCAAACTTGAAGGGGGTGAAATATCGTTAATTCTTTTGTATATGCATCTTGCCTAGCTAGATTTGTTGTAAAATAAATAATTAAAAGCTATGCTAGCTGTGCTCTTGCTACTTCTTGTCTTGTGCGGCTAGCCATTCAATAAATTAGGAGGATATTAATATCCTCTCTTTTTGCTTTGCATGATATAAAGTCATTCCTCACTCTCTTTGGATTAACCAAATTTCGTTTCAAACATGATTATATCATTTTATACTTGGTGGTTGATTTTTTTTTTCTTTTCACCATTGGATACATCCAAATATACAACTACACATGATGTAATTGATTTTTTTTCCCTAAAATAATTTAATTAGTTAGTTGTTTGAGCCTTGCTGAAATCTGACTGGTCCAAGCCCAAAATCCGATAAATGGATCACCATTTGGGCCAAACCATGTTTGAGTGGCCCTTATAAATGGGGATGGCTAGAAGCCCAAAATAAGATATGTAGCCGAATTCCTAAATGCAACCGAATGCCTATAGTGACCCAATGCTTCAAACATGAGTCATTCTATGGTGATGCTGCCATATATGAACAATAGATGTGGACTTCATATTAACCACATGATTCATTTAAATAATAACTTCACTTAAGTTTTTTTTTTTTTTTTTAAAATCAAATAGAAACTTCATTATATAAACTTCAACGGTACAATCAAAGATATCAGCAAGACATCTAAAATATCAATCCCAAGAGGGCAATAAACTAACATGCTAAAAACACAACTAACACGGACAAAAGCCGTACTAAATCTATTAGCTCACATCACCACAATTAACCATAAGCCCAAACAAAGCTCACAAACCCAACATAACCAAAATCCTAAAACAACCCATGAGCCTAAACGAAGCCTACCACCACCACCTGAAGAAGCGCTGTCGCGGCCACACCCACCACCGCATCCGTAACAGACTCTGGGGAAAATATGATTTCCAACGATCTACTTGCATATAAGAGTGAACAAATAAACAAAAACAACAACTTTGCTAAAGAACAATTGGGTGATTTGCAGCAACCTCTGTTTAAAACGATGTAGAATCAAATTTAGAGAACATGAGTGACGTCAGGGAACGGGTTTTGGGAGCAAGATTTGATTGAGAGTATAAACTAAAAGGGATGATGGGGAACTTCAATCTAACCATGGCTCAAAAGAAACCACCACATGGGGGTTTTTTTTTCAAAACGCCTCAGTGGACTTATTCACTAACCTCAAAGAAAAAGACGAGAAGAGAGGAGGGAGAGAGCGGCTAGGGTTTCTTGTTTTACGATGACAAGTAACTTCGTGTAAGTTTAATGAAATGATCCACAAGAGGGGTCCATATATGACACCCTCACTATAGAATTTCGCCTTCAAACATATATGAAAATAGGGATCACAACCATAAACACTTCACATGTACTCAGCTCAACAAAAAAACACAAGCCCTTCACGTAACCAGAGTTAAAAATTAACATTTTGCTTAGCTATGACTGTTAGAAATTCTGAACAATACCTATCAGCCATGGTTCGGTAGGTATCATTTGCAATTTCTCATTATTCTCAATCTTCTACTTTCTTTTCACTTCCCTTTGTTTTCCCCTCGATTCTCATTCTTCTAGTCAAGACTCGAGACGTAGTGCTAACAAACACCCGGTGGCCTTGGCACATATCAGAAAAAAAGGCAGTACTCATTTTTGGTGTGATTTGGTAGTATCATTGCAACTTGTTATTCTCAGTCTTCTAGTTTTCTTCTTTTCTCTTTGCTGATTCTCAGTCCTCTAGTTGAGAGATAATGCTGACAAACACCTGGTAGCCTTGGCGCATATCGGAAAAAAGGCAGTACTCATTCTTGGCATGGTATGTGGGCATCAAGCCTGTACATGCATGCAAAACGGCAAAGAATCATAACATCATCAACTAAGATATAATAACCTACGAACTCCTAGAAACAACTGCTATGCATATCATGAGTAGTATTCTCCTCTACTTTGAAAGGTTGTGTGGAGAATACCCTTTTATAAGACTAATCAGCTTACCTTCATGTCAGTTTTACCACTTATCCAGTATAAACAGTCATACAAATTAAGTTCCGTCTTTTTTAGCTCAGCTTCCCTTATCTTCACATCCTCTCACAATTGACAGCCACTAGGCCCAGAACTCATCTCACTTGTAATTCAACGCTTCATATCCACAAGTATATTTTTATACCAGCATCTTAAACTAATTACCATCACACCATGCACAAATAAGTAAGCTTATCATGAGAAGTATTGTCCTTTACTTCGAAAGGTTGTGTGCCCTTTAAACAAGACTAACCAGGTGACCTTCATATCTGTTTACCACTTACGCAGGATAAAGTCATACAAATTAGGTTTCCTCTTTCTGAGCTCAGTTTCCCTTATGCTCTCATCCTCTCACAATTGACAGCCAATAGGCCCAATAACTCATCTCACTTATAATTCAAAGCTTCATATGCACAAAGTCTATTTTCTTAAACTAATTACCATCACAACATACACTAAGTAATACAACCTTTGATGCCATCATAGCATTATGGTTGTTTCTAAGTTCTAAAGTATCTATAACTTTTGTGAACTAAATCCAAAACGCCAAAAGAAATAGTATCATTACCGTAGCCAGACGTTTGAACATCAAATCCTTCATCCTAGCACACAATAAAATGATATAGTTAAGGAAAAATACAAGAGAAAGAAAAGGGAAAAAAAAGGCCTTGGAAGAAAGATTTTTTATTTATTTTTAATTGTACCTGCAGTTCTCGAATGAGAGGCAAACTTCCAGTAATCGAGTAAGGCTTTACATGCCCAACAACCTCTTCAGTAGCTTTACATAATACGTGAAAGCCGCGGGAGTTGAGATCACAAGCAACTCCAGACATTGTCTCATCAAAACTTAATGTGAGGCTGTAGTGAAATAGAAAAGTAAAACTACTGTTTTTATTTTAATAATTAGCATGCCCTAAAAGTTTGTTTGTTTAGGAAATTGACATATCTGATGGTAGCTATTTAAAATGCAGAGAAAACAAAGGATCATCTAAGGGTAAGAGAGATTGTGAAAGCATAGGGAAGGGTTTATGGCATGCATTTGACTAATGTTAAAATTAAGAAAGCTCACATGATTGAGTAATTACATGTTAACTAAATGAACATCTTATAAGAATTACACGAGAGAGAGAGAGAGAGAGAGAGAGAGAGAGAGAGAGAGAGAGAGAGAGAGAGCACCTTCCCCTTAAGTTTTCATCTGGTAGGACATACTTTGAAACCGGACCTCGTGAGTCAAGCTTTCCAATGTTTTCATTAATGTCATCCACATATTCTTGAAGCTTTTCCATCACGTCCTTAACACTGTAGCAGGTTAATAGTGTTTCGCAAGTTAAAAATGGAGCCCATATGACATTTTTACAATGAAACTATAAGAGACGGAACTTAGCCAAACAAAGCAGGTTGCTTACTTGTAGAAGGGAGTTAACCTGCAAAAAAAAGGAGAAAGAATTAAGAGCAACTCCTAGAAAAGAAAAAGATTAAAGACAAATCCTCTGGAGATGTCATTTCTCTTACGACCAAGAAAAGAAAAGAGATATCATTTCACCATAAAGGCCTCAAACAAAAGTCATCGAGAAGATTATACACCTGACATCTCCTGAAATTGTGCACTCTGCTGGAATTTGATTTATTCCGCCCCCAGGATCTGCAACCGGAAAAAGGTCAATGTAATGTAAAAGCATTTTTCCAATATTTTCACCATAAGATTGAAACCTTAAAACTTACAACTCCATTGAGTTGGTTTCATGGTTGACGGTGTTGCAAACCCATAGACCTCTTCCTTGGGATGGGGAGGAAAGTCTCTATAGAACCGTGACTGGATCTCTTTCAGTGCTTCCATAGCTAGCTCCAAAGGGTTTATAGCCTGCAGATATTCAACATCAGCCTCAAGAGATAAATAAGTAGAAACAGGATGTAATTTCTGCTTTGATTCTTAACTTATTGTAAAAATGCTCAATTGTCCAAGTAGATACAAGTTCAGGCTCTGATTCACTTGCTCCTAGCAAGTTTTTATCCTAACGAAATATAGGAGCCATTTGTAGGTCAAAGAAAATAAAATTGAATTTGAACCAAGATAACTTTTTACCTTCTTTGGATGTAATTAAAAAAAAATCATTTTTAACCATTTTTAAAGCAATTACTATTCATAAAAAGCCCATATAAAATCAAAACTTCCCTATCCATAATAGTTTGGGCACAGCTACTGAAACCCTATATTGCACTTCATTGAAGGCATTTTCTATTATATGGAAACCATCATGCCTTCTCTTATTATTATCTGAGCCCTAAGTTGTTAAGCGTTCTTGCTCCTCCTAGGGTCAACAAAAAAATGAACCACACAACAAAAAAATAACATCACTGTTTGGTATTCTGCTGACCGAGACCCCCACCAGCATACATGGTAGCTGCAAAGAAGTAGGCACTGGGGTATGCATCTAACCCAACAACAAATCCAATAACTGTATTGATCATGGAAATGATTACGATCTATAGAATGAGACAATCTAGTCTGGTCAAGTTGAAGCATCACAACCCCCCCCCCCACAGCTCCAGTCATAGGATTTGCAGCATAAGAGATAGAAGTATCTTATATCGTTTTATGTTTTATCGAGGAAATGTTTATCACGCCTTCTCTTAATAACTCAGCCACACCCATCTAAGTAGCACCTTCAACTTTTAGCAGTAAAGTTTGTCTCAACCTGCAACATTTTTCTTTGCTAACCAACTTAATACCTCAGCCACTCCAGAAGTCCCCATTTCTATTCCCAGTTAACTAAAAAGAATACAGGCTTTTTCATCACCCTCTCATATCTCGGGTAGAGAAAAAAAAAAATAACTACAAAACCAGTCTAACTAATTTCCATAATGTCATTGCAAAATATGTAACTGACAATCTCCTGAAAAGAAACTGTGCACTGACAAGTCAATGAATTACACAACATAGTGGTATACCTTGTGTGCTAAACCACTGTGAAAAAGCTTCCCAGTCACATGAAGCTTCCAAGGTATCATACCACCAGTACCAATGCAAGGTTGTTTATCTGCCGTGTCAATCCAAAACCTGAGTTGAACCCCAAAAGTCATAATCATAAACATGAATCAGAGAGATGTTTCTTAGTTTTCCTTCAGTTTTACAAGAAATGCAAATTACTTACAGAGGACCTTCCCTTAGCTTACTGAGTAGCCCATCCTTCACGAGTGCATCCACACCAACACCTGAAATGGCAGAATTTTCTTCATTTGCTATAAAGACTGCAACCACAGTGGACTTCAATTTTGGCTTTGTCTCTGCCAGCCGTCTCATGAGCTCAGCTACAAGTGCAACATGGCCCAAGCAATCAGTGGTTCCACGGCCACGAAGCTTATCACCATCAATGCTCAATGAGAATGGATCAAACTCCTGCAAATACAAGAATCATATTTGATGCACAATGAATCATCACTACCTAACAAAATTGAGAAAATAAAATGATGATGATCATTTTAACTACATCCCAGTAGTGATCCATTATTTGTACAAAAATACAAACGACAAAAGCAAGCTCCTGTAATGAAAGACTAAACTATCATTGCATATGGAACATTCAAAGAGCTTCAGAGCCTAAGCTGTGATGAGAAAAAAAAATTAATAGGCCACAGTTACGACATTTTATGGTTGTCTTGAACTAAAGCTTACCGTCAAATTATGCAAACTGAAGGACCAAACAAGAACACAATAGAAAACAATACATTTATCAAAGAAATTCATTGAAAACTCTGGTTAAACTTCACAATTGATTTTAGATGCATCACGGCGAAATAGAAATATATCAAACATCTGATTCCAATTGAAATAAACACTAGATAAGGAGTTGGTAAGATATGAAGGAAGGATAAGCTAGCCGAAACCAAACCATAGTTATCAATGATTTGAAAAAGGTAAGGCCACACAGAAAAAATGAGAACCTCTGAATTTAATATAGGCCAGAGACGAATTAAGGGGATTTTGAGTTCAAAACCAATGAATTTTGTCAAAAATCGTGAGTTTGTAAATTTTTTAGTCCAATCGAGTTCAACCATGAATTGGACGCATAAAATCCCAGATAGAATCAGAGAAACATAAATATTTATCTCCAAAGGGGGAAACGCTAACCTGAAAAATATCAGGAGCATAAGTAAATAAAAAATAAAAAATAAACATTCAGAAAATACTGATGTGAATACACTAAACAGATAGCCTCGAAACCACTAATGCAATCCATAACCACACGAACCCAGATTAGTTTACACACAACTCGAAACAAGTAATAATCAAACTGAGGCTCCAGCCAATTCAGAAAAACCCCATAACAGAAATGCCAAAAGAATCAGCATACAGGCACAGTCAACAAAAACACAAATTGAATTGAACAGCTATTTATATGTTGAAGATAGACTGCCAAACTCTAATGTTCTTGAACGAATACAAGCCAACCCAAGATAACAATAACAGAGCAAAATTCAAAGATTGGATATAAGAAACAAACCCAGTCATTAGGATTTGCAGTGACCACGTCCATGTGACACCCCACGAAGGACAAGATCTTCCCAGGCACAGTTCCTGGGTATTCTACAATAACGTTTCCTCTTCCAGGAAAGTAGGTTACATGGTTGATCACCAAGGGTCCACCGCCTGTGGTGGTGCTAAGGGGCAGGAGGGAATCAAGCACGTGCTTGACCGCTCGGTCCTCCTGAGGGATCAGTTCAGGTGGGTTGTTTTGGAGGTACTTGGACTCCCCAATAAGCTTGGAGAGAAGAGATATGAAGGAGTCCTTGTTGAGGTCACCTAGTACTTTCTGGAGCTCGGTTGAGGAAGCCATGGCTGTGAAATGAGACTTCTTTTTTTCTTTTCTTTTGTGGGTTTTGGCTTTCGAAGTCGACCGGTATAAAGAGGGAGAGAGAGAAACGGTTGCAGGGTGGAGTGTGGCTGACGACTTGGAACACGGCAGTGGGAATTGCAAAAGGCAGGATTACAACTTTGGTCCCGCAGTTTGAACCACTTTTCAGTTTTCGTTAATATAGAGGGTTTCTAAGGGGTGGGCACGGTCCAAATTGGATCGGTTTTATCTCAAAATTATGGCAGAACTAATTATAATATAATAATTTGATTTAGTTCAGTTTTGATAATACTCATGAAATCAAATCAAACTAAACTAATTAAAACAATTTGATTCGATTTACTTCGGCCAGTTTGGGCCTAAGTCCAATTCTCTTTTCTTTTCCATTTTTTCAACATTGTTAGCCAAATTACAGCCAAAAAAAAAAAACTTGCTACAGACCTTTTTCATTTTGTAATGTATCAAACCATCCTAAAACTCAACAAACCATAAAACATCAAATTTCAATAACTAATATAGCTACCATTCAACATTCATATCTAGTTATTTTCTAATTAGAGGACTACACGTGTAAAATTAAATACAAATAAATAAATATATAAGTAAACGGGTTGATGCCGATTTATAAAAGCTCAAAGCTAAATCAAATTAAATAATATACGGTTTTGTTCGATTTTTAAACGGTTTGAATTTTTCTTGATCAGAACTAAACCAAATCGTTAATTACAGATAGGATTAGTCGGTTTAGTTGGTTTGGCCGGATTGATGCCCACATTGGTGGATCCAAGAATTTTTCAAGGAATGAGCAATATTTAAAAGTCTAAAGCTCCACAAAAAATTAATCCCTTTATTTCATAAGAAAATGTTAAATTTTGATGCCTACTTTAAAGAACTTACACGTCATATGGCAAAACTCAATACCCAAAAATAGACGCATAATCTATCTAAAAATACTTATTTGGAAAAGAAAAAAAATTTAAGGTTTCAGTTAAGCTAGAGAAAAGTACTATAAAATCTTACTTGATTGTGCACTTCTAGTTAATGTTACGGGTATTCTAGTGATTTACCCCCTAAACTTGTACCTAACTTTCGATTTATCCTTTATCCTTGTTTTTTTAGAAATTTAAGGATACAAACTTTTTTTTTCTTCAATTTCCCCCCGCCGTCTAATCCTCAACATTTCATCCAATTTTCTATTAAATCATTAAAAATATATTTTTTGTTGTTGAAAAAATAGAAAAAAACATAACCAAGAAAAAAACCCTACCCCACCCACAGACCCAGCCCCCTCTCCCTCCCCTCTAGTTTTCTTTTTCTACTTCTCATCCTTTCCCCGACGCTTCTACCCCACACCCAGCGACTCCAGCCCATTCCTAGGGATTCCAGCTCAGCCCCTCCAACCCCCTCTCTCTCTCTCTCTCTCTCAACCCAGTTGTATTTTCACTCAATATTATCGCCTCCTCCTCCTCCTCCTCCTCCAAAGGATGCAACCCTTTCCTCTCCCACACATACCCACCTCCCCATTCTCCAGCTCAACCACTCCAACCCCGTCTCTCTCTCTCTCTCTCTCTCTCTCTCTCTCTCTCTCTCTCTCTCTGAATGGTTAATGGGAGTAAAGGAAAGCTCATATAGAACCCATAAACATGATCAAAATATTTTTCTCTATGTCTCTTAGCCTATCAATGGCCAAGTCAAATGGGTATTTAAAATAACAAATGTGTATTGCTTTAGTTGGTGAAAACAAAACAATCATGTTGAGTTTTTGAAATTAAAGGTGGGTGTTGATGGCTTCGTGAGTTGGAATTAGGGAAGTGGCTAGTGGAATTGGATGGAATTTGGGGGAGGAGGAAAGGAAGCGAGAGAGAGAGAAGGTTGTGGGAGTGGTGGGTTGATTTTTATTAAAATTCTTTTATTTTTTGTATTTTATATTTAATGTTATTTTATTTTTTAGTATTTAGTTATTTTTAATGTACAAATTGACCAATGTGCCCTTATATTTAATGGCAAATTAGATGAAATGTTGACAATTTAGACGGTATGGGGGAAATTGGCTGAAAAAAAAGTTCATATCCTTAATTTTCTAAAAAAATAGGATATGAGGCAAATTGAAAGTTAGGTACAAGTTCATGGGGTAAATCACTAGTATACCCTTAATGTTAAATCCTGTCTCTGTCCCTGCCTTTCTCTCAGTTTCATATTATAATGCATAAATTTTGATCTATCTCAGGTTGTGATTACAAGCATAAATATAGATGGTAATCTTTCCTAATTGGTATTCATTAAAGGGTACTTGCTTGGTGTACATGTGGAAACTTGTTTGTGCTGTTCTATTTAATGTTTCTCTCTCTCTCTCTCTCTCTCTCTCTCTCTCTCTCTCTCTCTCTCTCTCTCTCTCTCACATATTATAATGTTAGTTTAATATATTGTAGGTTGTGCTTACAAGTATAAATATTGATGGTAATCTTCTTCTAATTGGTAGCCATCAAAAGGAAAAAGTGAGTTCTTGACTACGAATGAAATTACACTTAAGGTTTAGGATTTTTTAGTTGGGCTTAAAAGTAGGTCATTCTAGTGTTTAAAAAAAAAAAATCATTCTAGAATTTTCAAAATGCAATCATTGTTTTGGGAACTTTAATTGCTGGAATACATTTACTTGTCAAATTATACTTCTTATTTGAATGCTTAGTTAGATATGACAATGTTGTGCCCTTTATTATTTATTCTTCCAAAGAAAAATAAAGGAAGATTGATTCTTTTCTTGTATGCCAAAAGCCTCTAAATGGTTTGTTTTTTGTACTAATTTTTGTGCTAACCTTTAATGATTCCTGCCAAAAGCAAAAACCTTTTATGATTATTCCCTAATGAAATAAATTTAGACTTTATTATAGTTTATGGCAAGATTTCTTTTGACAATGTGCCTTACACAATTTTTACTTTAATTATGTGATAAGGTCTGTCTCCTTAGCAATTCAAGATTGTGATTCCTAAAATTCATGCATATTTCATGGTATGAAAATTTTCCCTTTAATTTTTATTAGCAAAGTTGTATTCATAGTTCTACTAGCACGCAATGAGGAATATCATTTACACTGTCCTGTTGAATACTGCAATGAACTAATGTTAGAATATATATATATATATATGTTCGCTAGTTCTATGTCCCTTAATTTTATCTTTTTGCTAGTTTGAACCATTGATGAAGATTTTACTGTATAATTATACAACTGCATATTAGAACACAACCTACCCTATTAGCCTTGTTTTTTGATCCATGGTTTTTACAATTTGACTTTCTAATCCCTTAATCGGATTGTATGCAGTCAGTTAAATGTTACCTTTCCTTGCATTTGAGATAGATCTATGCATTGTTCATATTAGATAAACATCTATGCATTGCATTTGAGTTGTGGCTAGTTTGGTTTATTTTGTAATTCGCTTGTATACCTATTATTTTCTTTTGTGCTTATATATAATGTATATAATGTCTTTGTTGCAATAAGATGGCAAAGAAGAATAGTAACTTCACCACAACTGAAAATCTTGCAAGTGGATCCTAAAAATTGTCAGCATTGTGGAATGCTCAAACTATAGCCATCTTCATTGACCTTTGTATCAAGGAGGTGGATCTAGGCAATCGTCCCAATACTCACTTTAATAAAGTTGGATGGACAGGTTGGTTACAAATATTAGTAAAGAGATAGGAAGACCATATGAAAAATTACAATTGAAAAATAAGAGGGATTTACTAAAAAAAGAATGGAACTTATGGAAAGATCTAAAAGGGAAGGAAACTGGTCTTGGGTGGAATGTCGCTAAGAATATTGTTGATGCATTTGAGGAATGGTGGCAAGATAAAATTCAGGTATTTGAAATTTTTGTTCTTGTTTTAATATAGTATTGATATCCATGTTTTTTTATTTTTAAAAACTATGTTTAAAAATTCATAATAATTATTGTATATGTCATAATGTACGCTGAACCCAAATATACAATATTCCAATTTGAAGGTATTAGGCTTGAGATGGAGGAGAAGTTAGATAAGATGTTTTTGAACGCTACAACCACTGGTAAGCATTCTTGGACACCTTTATTTGGTGTACATCCAGTTGAAAGTGATGATGATGTCAGTCCACTTGAAGTTAATGGTGATTCGAATGAGTTTGTGCCATTTGAAACCACTCAAACTACAAACAATGTGCCAAAAAAGAGAACTAATCAATCATTTGAAATTCAAGATAATAATGAGAAGAAAGGTAAAAGACGGAGGAAAATGGGAGGTGCTGCAAAATTATCACTGCAAATTGAACGTCTTGTTGAGGTGATTGAGAGTAGGAGTACTAGAACATCAATGGCTAATATAGTTTCACAAAGAATTAGTATTGCTAAAGTGATGAAAGATGTTGCAACTATACCTAGGGCAGAGCGTGGTAGCAAGTTGTGGTGGTTTGCAACTAAATTGTTTTGTGAAGGGAAGAGAAAGATGTTTGTTGTCATGGAAGATCCTGACCTCAAACTTCAATTTCTTAATCATGAGTAGGATTGTATCCCATACATGATTCTAGATATATGCCTCATTTCAAGGTAACTATTGCATCTACTACTCTTAAATATTTGTGTATGCTTTATTATGTTATAATTAATATTATGTTTGTCTTTTTATCACTTGTAGGATTGTACGGGTGCTATAGATGGTGTTCATGTGCAAGATATAGTATATCCTTCTAATCAAATACCATTTATTGGTAGAAAGGGGATACCTACCCAAAATGTGATGGTTACATGGAATTTTGACATGCAATTTATATTTGCATGTGCCGGATGGGAAGACACGGCCCATGACACAAGGATATTTCTATCGGATTTACGTGATCAAAGTTTGAATTTTCCTAAACCTCCAAATGGTACTATTTCTATCTAAAGAAAAAAATTCATATAATTTATATTTTAGTTTTTTACATTGTGAATACTCAATTAAATTTGGTAAACCTCCAAATGGTATTCAAGGTGAAGAGATTGAGAGAGAGGTTGATGCACAATAAGAAGATGGTCCTGTAATACAAGAAATGAAGACATTGTGAAATCATATAGCCGCAAGTTTAATGAGTTCATGTACTTAAAAATGTATATAATTGCTTGTTTATGACTAGTTTAATTTTTGTTATGACCATATTATTGACAATATATTTATTTTTAATGGAATACTTTATTTATTTAATAATTAAAATAATTTTTAAGGTGTGATGGAAACATATTTAATACCAAAAAAAAAGAAGATAAAAGTGAAAGTGATTTTCCTCTTACCAAACACTTGAACAAAAAAACTATTTCAACATAATGCCCTTTTTAGTCATTATACACAGCTGAGAACACTTTCACAAAAAAATTTACTAAACACTTAGAAACTGATTATTGTACAAACATCACTTATAACAAAAAGTTTACCAAACGTCAAACTGCTTTATCTCATAGCTGATTTCTTTCAGCAAATTTGATAGCAATTATTTTCACAGCACAACAATGCCAAATTGGCCCTTAATTGTTGATTTCTTATCATGTATTTGCACAGAATATGAGATTCCGACAAAGAGTCATTTAAGAAGTACATGTTATACAAAGACATGAATGACCACACGAACATTCGTTACGTAAATTACTCAATGAACGACCTCTTTTGGCCAACTAACGCTGAAGAGATCGTTAGTTGAGTAAATCACCACATTTTTCAGGTAAACATTACCCAACGAATATAGAAATTACTCAACAAACGAGGTGATTTACCCAACAAATGCTGGGAAACTCGTTCACTGGGTAATGGCGTTCCAAGTGTCATTACCCAATGAACACTGAACTGGTCCTTCATTGGGTAAATCACCACGTTCATTGGGTAAATTACCCAACAAATGAGGTCATTTACTCAACAAAAAATGCTAATGAGATTCCAAGTGGCATTACTCAATGAATGCTCTCCGTCACCTAACAAACACTGAAGTGGTTGTACATTGGGTAAATTACCATGTTCGTTTGGTAATTTCTATGTTTGTTGGGCAATCATGACCTCACGAACGAGGTCAACTACCCTCGTTCAATGGGTAATGGCGTTCCAAGTGCCATTACCCAACAAACATAGAAATTATGCAACGAACTCATTTACGCAAATGTTGGGACCCTCATTTATTGGTTAATGACGTTCCGAGTGCCATTACCCAACGAAAACTCTGATTTACCTAACAAACACTGCAGTGGTTGTTCGTAGGGTAAATTACTACGTTCGTTAGGTAAATTACTCAAAGAATGCCCTCTTTTACTCGATGAATGCTAAAATGGTCATTCTTTTGGTAAATAACCAAATTCATAAGGTAAATTACCCTGTGAACATAGAAATTATCTATTAGATAAGGCCATTTACCCAACGAACGCAAGAACCCTCGTTAGGAGGTAATGGCATTTCAAGTGCCCATTACCCAATTAATGCTATCTTTTAGTTAACGAATACTAAAGTGGTTGTTTTTTGGGTAAATCACCACGTTCGTTGGGTAAATGACCAAGTTCATTGATGAAATTACCCAACAAACATTGGGACTTCATTCAGTGTAATGATGCTCAAAGTGCCCATTGCCCAACGAACATTCCCCTTTACATAACAAATGATAAATTGGTCGTTTGTTGGGTAAATCACCACGTTCATTGAGTAAATCACCCAACAAATGCATAAATTATAACAAAAGAAGTCTTTTACACCACAAACGCTAGGACATTTATTGGCTTATATTTAATTATGTACTTGATTTAGGCGTTTTTAGCTAATTTAAAATGTCTGAACATCATTGTCTATTGATGGATGCTCAATAGACATTATCAGATGTATGACACACTATCAGATTGTGTGTTTTGGCTCAAGTGGTTTGAAACCTAGCTGATAGATGGATATATGAACAATATTTGATGGTGCATGTTTCCTATTTCATCTATTTTGCTCTCTCTCTTAAAATTTTTTTTTTAATCAAAATAATTTAATGTTGTTTTTGCAAGTGATGATTTTCCTTACTATTGTTGCTCAATCATTTAAAGTTTCTTTAAAGATTCAAGGTTAATGTATCGTCACCCAACGTCCATTGTACCATGATTTGGGAAACTTAAAGAAACTAAAAAACAAATTAGGACAAACTTTCTCTGTTTTATTTGGTTCAGTAAGGACATTGAATTTGTAACTAGAACAAATAACCCACTCAAGCCCAACTAAGTCAACCATAATCGATTGATTCTACAAATACATTTAATTAATTGTACTCTAGTTTTCTTAAGGCTTGAGTTTTGTATATCAGGCTAACACATTTCCTACTAGAAATTGGCCCAACTACACTCTTTCTCCTTATATATATATATATACTCCATTGTTTTATTTCATATCAATCTCACACACACAAACATTATCTACTACAAGCTACACTCTCAAACTCTCTTGCACTCTTTATCTCAAAGCACACTACACACACATCCTCTCTCATAGTCTCCTCCTCATCCTCACTCTCACTCTGCAACATAACACTTGTTTTGCATCCAACATCAACAGTTGAGGATATAGTAAAAGAGTAAATGCAACCTCTTCGACACCACTATGTTTGCTAGTATGACAGCATCTTCTAGCCATATCTTCACCAAATTCAAATTTGGCCAGAACACTGTGACTCTATCCCTCTCGTAGTGTAAGTACTTTTTCCATCGACTCACTCTTTCTACCTCTTATTCTATCATTTTTTCATAGTTTTTGGTTTGAAAAGTATATATTTACGTTTGTTCTTATCATGACTCTACTTCCAAGTAATGTTGTTATTTGGTGAGAGCAAAGTGTCCAACGATGCTAATGTTGTGTAGCGTAAGCTATTGGAGAGGGGAGGCTTGGTGATCCAAGGATTCCACGACCTTGGTGTGACTGTGACTAGTAGCAGACTAGAGAACTAATTTTAGAATGTAGAGTGGAACCAAACAAACAAAAATCACAGAGCAGTAGAACCAAACAACTGAGCTTTAAACAATTTCATTACCATAATGGATATATTACATTGTTGAAAAGGAGAACTGTTAACAAACCCTATGAGATAGAAAGAAAAAAAAATGAAACTTAACTCATAAAGCAATTCCCCAACTGAAGGCCAGCTAGCCACTCACTTCCTGAGTGAGTCTATGTCTGCCCACTCTTCAAACTTCAGATTCTTGTTCTCAGCAGCCCTCCTATAATGTCTGCCTTCTCAACCTTGAGGTCTTTAGAGACAATGACCGTGTCCCCGTCCCACTTCCAATCTTTCCAATGGGGATTTTTATGTCCTAATTTCTCATCTTCATCAACCGGTTCATCTTCTCCCTCCTTCTTCTTATACTAACACTCAGCAAGTGCCCATACTTGCTCTTCGGAGGTCACATACGCTGCGCCTTGTCTTGTTATGACCTTTAGGGCAGCCAACCTCTGTTGTTATGCTTTCAAGCGTTGACCCTTGGTTAGCTTGGTGATGTTTTTGAGTTTTTCTGCTGTGGAAATGATATTTGCAGAATAGGTAGCGTTCGCAACATTCTTCATCAAAGGGAAGCAGAATCTTCCAAAGGGACCTGTCATTGCAACCCACAAAGAGAGTAGAGTAGGATAAGAAAAATACAATAAGAAAATATTAAAGACTAGTATCTTGCTAAGCTTCTCCGTAAATAGAAAGAGACTGAGAGATACATAGAAAGGATATAAAGGGGTCGGAGTGGAAGAAGAGAAGGGGTAGTATTTGTATAGCTAAGTCATTTCCCGTGCAAATACATTAATTGAGTGGACCCGAGTATTTGAATTTTGTTTTTTGTTTTTGAGGGAAAGGATGGTTGGCTCTAGTTATGAGAAGATATCAAGTTCTAAGGTGGCTTTGCAGAGGGGAGTGGCAGTGAAATACGAAACAAGAGACCATTTACTGAAAACCTATTGATGAGTAATGCAGAGTGTGGCTTTACCATTATTGTTGAACTCGTCTGTTAGAACTTCTTCACAATTCTGCTGCATTATTGTTGAACTCGCAACACAAGCATGTCTTTCATAAAGCGAAAGATAATTTTAAGTAACTTAATGATGGCGTTGAGACAGATGGTGGTATGATGGTGTAGCAGGAAGGAAGGTCTGGGTAGGTGATTGTGTGATAAGTGGACTGTGGTGGTGTGATTAAGGTTTCTTGTTTTCTTTTCGCTGCGAGGGTATATTTTTATTTTATTAGGGTTAATCAACTTAACATTACTTTTTTAAATTGTCTTTTACCTAAGCAAAATAACGTATGACTCATTAAAAAAAATATAAAATAGATTAGAAAGGTCAAGCTTCAACAACAGTATATACATAAGTCAAGTAAAAACATATGTCACACATGACAAGTCTCTCACTCTCATAGTAAGTAGGGGCTGCAAACTTAGCAAATATTTAACTCTCATATTATTATTATCTTTTTCATTTGCAGCTAACTCAGAAATGAATGATTAATGGAAAGGTACAATGTGTTGCTCAAACGTTTTAATAATATTTGTGTAAGTTAACTGAGAAAATATCTTGTTTTAAATATATGAGATGATGTTTTTTTTTCTTCTTTTTTTTGCCAGCTTAAACTTATTTAGAAAAGGAAATTGAAAGCTACTAAATTAATAAATTATAATTCATGATAGTGGACAGACATGGCATGGGACTGAAGAACAGTTGGTTGGCAATGGAGAGGAGATGGTGTGCTCTGGTTGATAGGGTTTCGGTCCACTGTTGAAACTACTGACAAGATAGAGGAAGCAGTAAAGAGTTGCATAGAAAGTTAAAGAGCATTTTAATGGCGAAAGCGGCAAAAGATTGAAGTGAAATGTTTGTGTTTTGAGCATTGGGAACCAAAAATATATACCATGTAGTGAAAGTTCCCATCACTTTTGTGTGTAGAGAGAGAGAGAGAGTAAAGTCTTAGGCTTGGCTCCACCGCACCAGTTGGCTCACTTTTTAGCGCGTATATCAGAGGCTTTTTTTTTGTCTTTGGTCTTGAATAAAAAGATTGCTAAGGATAATGAAAAATCAAAATACTTATCACATTTGAGAATGTAACACGCTTTGTTAAATGCATGCAATAAAAGAGATTTGTGAAAAAAAAAAAACTTAAAGAAAGTGACAACCATTTAATTAATGGTTGACTATGACCAATGTGAAATGAATTTGAATTCGTAAGGTTTTTTAAAACAGATTTTAGAAATTATGGACAAAATCAACAAACAAAATATGGAAATTACTTTGCCTTAATCACTTGTGGACGACAACGATGTTCAGGTATCGGTACAAGGTCTAATGCCAGGAGCCCACGTAGTGTGCCGATTGGGATTTGATTAGTTCATTGCATCCAATCAAATTTTTGTTATCCAACCCCTAAATGACAGTGTCAGAAATGTTGGTAAGCGCAACGCGAGTATCTAATGAGTGGAGATATGCAATCTTTATGGAGTTTGATGGATTCTGGTGTTGTTAGGCGCTATCTTCTATGTAACACACTATTGGGTAGCTTATGTTAGGTTAGTGTATTTGATTATTATGTGTTAGTAGTCAAAATATTTAGTTGTTTTTTCAAGGGATTTTTTTCACGGGCTATGTTAGGGAAGATGTTAGAGCGTATGTTTAATTATTGTTATGTATTGTTTTATACTGATATATACTTACAAGTTAGTTGTTGCTTTTCTAATGCATAGTAATTTATAAACATGTGTTGATTCAATTTATAAACATATATGGAATAATGTATCTAGTGTAGTATTCGGCCCATTCAAACCATTCAAGCACTGGAGCGGGTTCTAAGTTTTTGTTCTACAGAATCATAAAGTTTTAAGTGTAAGTTTCATCCACGTACAATTCCTCAATCAAGAGATTGCAACTTAACAAACAATTTTTTGGGAAGAGGCTGAGCAAGAGTATAATGATGCTGATTCAAATGATGTTCTAACTATTATTCCTTAATTCATGGTATTCAGACATGCTGCTTTTGAAGAAAAATGTAAAGGCAAAATGCCAAAACAAGAGTATGTTGATGATTCAAGCTCTTTCCTTGACTGAACATGGATGGAAGAAGAATTTGACTCTACAATTGACAATGTTGGAATGCCAAAAATCTTCAAAAGCAATCATTTCTAGAGTATGAATCAAATGGTGACTAAACCTCCATAGTTGTATGGAAATATTGTGAATTTAGCATATGATTTTGTTTACACTAAAACTTGACAGATAGAAATGAGTGCAACTTACGGGTGATGTGGACGATCGAAGGGATCGATTGAGCGTCCAGATGCAGATTCTTCTTATCCTTGGCTGCTAATCCTGAATGGAAAGAAGCCGACACTCGTAAGGTCTATGGAACCAGCCTAAGACCCTCCGATGCCAAAGTAAGTTTGTTTTTAAGAGCTTTTGCTGTTGACAATATATTGAGCATAAAAGTCCAGCTGAAAAGTCTTACCCTTGCATTGTAGTGAAGGGGCCTTATTTATAAAGGGCATTTTGCATGCTCTTAGTACTTAATTTCGATGTGGGACTCGTGGGAGGGCCTTGAGGTTGACACGAGTCCTTAGATATTTCGGGCGGGTGCTCCGAGGTTAATTCTAGAGAATCGGTAAGCGATGCCGATTACATGTTATGCTTGGATCAGAAGCGACGGCTTACCAATTCCAGATATCATCATCGGTAGGAGATACCGTTTGTATGCTCTGATCAGGAGTGGGGACTTATTGAATTAGATGGCGTCATCGGTAGACGATGCCGTTTGTTCGGAGCCTTGGGCGCTTCGGGGTCTCTCTGATCCACGTGTCACTTAATGAGGGGAGGGTCAGATACGGTACAAACAGATTTCGAGACAAAAATTTCTCAGTTCATGTATGGACTGGAGCCCAAATACATGAATCTCACTTCTTTTAATGTATTGAATAAAATGGAATATACTAGGGGTGGGCATCAATCCGGCCGAACCGATGAAACCGGCCGAACCAAACTATAATTACCGGTTTGATTTTCAAACCGTTTGACTTTTTTTTAGTCAAAACCAAACCAAACCGGACCGTATATAGTTTGGTTTTGTTTGATTTTGAGCTTTTGTAAACCGGCTTAAACCAAATCGGACCGTTTATATGTATATTTATTTAATTTATTTAATTTTATATATTTAATACTCTAATTAGTTAATAACTATATATGAATATTTGAATTGAGCTATATTAGTTAGTGAAATATGAAGTTTTATGACCTTTTGAGCTTTAGAACGGTTTCGTACTCTAGAAGATGATTTATGTAAGAAGTAAGTTGTGAATTTGTTGGTTATAATTGGGCTAATAATGTTGAAAAAATGCAAAAATAAAGAGAATTGGGCTTAGGCCCAAACCGGCTCGAACCAAACCGAACCAAACCGTCTTAAATTGGTTTGGATTGGTTCGGTTTCCCTTATAACTTTTATCCAAACCGAACCAAATCAAACCATTATATTTTAATTGGTTCGGCCGTGATTTTGACGTGAAACCGATCCAATCCAGACCGTGCCCACCCTAGAATATACACAATCTCCCAACTGAGAACATGTTTCGTATCTTTTTGTAGTCACAAATGACCGTTGAGGATGCAATACCACATACAAAGAAATGGTGGTCTTTGTGGGATACAAGGAAGCAGTTGACCGACATTAATTCTGAAACCAATGGCATATCTCAACTTTGTGATAGGATTGATATCTAGTGTAGTACTCGGCCCATTCAAACAATTCACACACTAGAATGGGGTCTAAGTTTTTTGCTACAAGATCATATGATCCAATTAAAGTTGAATGTAGGGTGTTCCATCCATATATAATTTCTCAATCAAGGGATTGCAACTTAGCAAACAAATATTTAGGAGAGAGGCCTCAACAAAAGCATACTGATGATGATTCAAATGTTGTTCCAACCACTATTCGTCAGTTTAGGGCATTCAGACATGTTGCTTTCGAAGAAAGACGTAAAGGAAAAAGGCAAAAACAAGAGTATGATGATGATTCAAGCTCTTTCCTTGACCTAACATGAATGTAAGAAAAAGGTGACACTAAAATTAGTAATGTTGAAATGCGAAAACTCTTAAAAAGCAATCATTTTAAGAGTGTGAATCGAATGGTGGCTAAACCTCCATATTTCTTTTGTGGAAATATTATGAATTTAGCATATGATTATTAGGCAAAACATTCTCAGTTCTTGTATGCCTTGAATAAAATGGAAGGCTAAAATATTCTCAATCCTTCTAAGCCTTAAATAGAAGGGAAGGCAATGTACACAACCTCCTAACTGAGAACAAGTTTCACATCTTTCTAGAGCCGCCAATGACCATTGACAATGTTGCACTACATGCAAAGAAATGGTCAGCTTTGTGGGACACAATAAAGCAATTGACCGACATTAGTTATGAAACCAACGACATATCTCAGCTTTGTGATGGAATTGTAAATGTGCTTTTTGATTATCAAGGACTGCAGTTATTTGAACAGAAATGAGACATTCTTCATTAATGTCACTCATTAAATCTTGTATGGGTTAGACAGGTACAAGATGGGCCCTACATAGCCTGAGTATTTAGAACGTATCTTAGGCTACCCATTGAATCACACTCAAGGTTTTGAGAGTAGTTTAATAGAAATACTTCTTTCACTCAAATATGTCAAACTAACAACTAAAACAACTACATTTTTTCCAATAAATTCATCACAAATAAAATATAATGGGACATGCTATTGATTATGAGAAAACGACTTTCCTAATTTCCGACTATGTTTGCTGACTCTCAATTTCCTCACCATGTTAGTAAGTTGCACTGCTATTTGGATGGGCCCAAACAAGCTCAGGCACTTGGTTTCAATGGTTTTCTTCGCATTTGGAACATTGGGCTTTACCGCTTCTCTTGGTGAACTAGATTTAATTACTAATCTATGTGGATGACATTCAACTAACACCGATGATTCCAAGTGTTTTACTTATCTTATTTTTGACTTACGACGCCTCTTCTTCATAAAGGATTTGGTTTGTGCTAATTATTGTTTAGGCATGGAACTTCTGTAGTCCTCATCTGGTTTGTCGCTGACTCACACAAAATACACTTTGGATCTCTCATGCCAAACTCTCATGCAGAAATCCAAGCTTGTCTCTACATCCATCGTGGTGGTCACCGTTTAAGTGCTCTGGATGGTAATTCTTTGTTTGTTCCTTAAGAATTTTGAAGTGTGGTGGGTTGCCTTCAATATGTAACTTTCACACGCATCATCATTGTGACCTATTATACCTAATCTTGTACCTCAATCCCAAACACCAACACCCAACCTCAAGAACAAACACCACCTCAACCAAGTGGTTTTCTACCATTACCTCCTTCTGGAGAGAGAAAACCAATCAAAGAAAAATTGAATGTTGTCAAGGAATATAAGACTAAATCTTCAATCTCTAAAAGAGAGTTAGGTGCAAAAATTGCTCTAGTCATTATGTCGCTAACCCCACTTTAAATGAGACTTCAAATTTGAGGAAGCATATTTAGTATCAATGTAAGAAGTCCCCGAAAGGGTTGGTAAGGAAAAAAGGCAAAGGACTTTGTATTTCGACCAAGCATTTGGGGCTTTTACATCAACGAGCCATAGTAAAGATAATTAAAAATGGTGTAAAATTGGTAGTTATGGATGACTTGCCTTTTACTGTGGTTGAAGGTAGAGGGTTTAGGAAGTTTTGTGATTCGTTAAACTCCCATTTCCAAGTGTCATCTCATAGGACACTTGTGAGGCATTTTATAACCAAGTTTGATGCCATGAAAGAAATATTGAAGGGAGATTTAACACCACATAGGGTATGCCTTACAACGGACACTTGGATAAATGTTCAAAACACAAACTACATGGTGATGACGACATACTTTATTGATGGTGAGTCACTACAAAACTGAATGCCTTTAGTGAGGGCACTTTGTGGTTTGTAAAGGCATTTTTCCATCGGAAATACGCTTTTATGACTATAAATTTCCTTTGGAAGTCATCGGTCTAGTTGGAAATACTTCTTTTCCAACCACTCTGGAGGAAATACTCCTTTATCGACCACCACTATTGATTAAATTTTTGTTGGAAATGAGCTTTCAAAACTACTATGCGGCTTTATTTCCGACCTAGAAAGGTGGTCACAAATATTTATATAACTGTCATAAATAGTTTTTGACCGAGATTTCTTGTTTTTGCGAATTCATATTTTCGACCAATAATTGTTGTCAGAAATAGTTTTTCCAACAATGATATATTTTTTTACGAGGGCTATATTTCGTCGCAATTAACCTTATTAACCGAAAGAGGTTGTGGGAAATATATAATATCTCGTTGGAAATTAGTATAATTAAATATTTCTGATGGGTAAGTTATTTCCAACCACATTTAGTCGTCAGAAAGTTTGATGAAAATAGATGAATCTTGTCGGAAAATATTTTAGACCAATAAGTGGTTGGAAATATAATTTTTCCAATCCAATTTTGTCGTAAGTAGACCCGGCAATATCGGACACGACCCGTTAACACGACAATGAATTCGCACGAAAATAACAGTATTTTGGTCGAGCTTAATGGGTCGAGTTGAAAATGGATGGACCCATTAGTCACCCGTTAAACTAACGGGTCGTGTCAGTATCATTCGCGAATCACCCTTTAACCCGTTAAGAGCAAGGGCATTTTTGTAATTTTTATTCTAAAATAACCTAGCTTGAATTTTAGCTTATGTTATTCCCTCATCACGCCGCCACTCACTCTGTCTTTGTCTTCCTCTCAAGAGAAACGAAAGCTCTCTCTTTCTCTCTAGATCCAAACCAAACCATCAACTACCTTTCCTCTTCTCCAACGAAAAGGTATGAAAATCAAGTCATTTGAGAGTTTTAATTTTCATTTATGCGTTATATCAGGTACCAAAGTGAGATTGCCGTGTGATTCTGATCCAGGACCAAAGCATTCACATATTTATCTGATAATCTCAAGTTATCAAACATGGGTTTTCAAATAGCTTCATTGGAATGCATTTGTCTTTCATTTCTTTATCAACTTGTTGCACTATTTTATTAATTTCCACTTCGAGAGTTTGTTATCACTCTTGTATTTATGTGATAAATCTCCTCATAAACTTTTATTAATTTCCACTTCAAGAGTTGGAATATATGCATCACTCTTGATATTTTATTCATATTGTATCCCTCCATAATTTTATTTTTTTCTCGTATTTCTCTGTTGTGTTTTTTTTTTTTCCTTACAGTGAGATTGCATAATTGGTGAAAATTACAAATCTGAGATTATGTTCATGGAGGATTGAAGTTTTGAGATTAGGTTCATGGAGGGGGCTCTAGACTTATTCTTTTTCTCCTTAACATTTTATTTAAAACTTATTTAAGGATTTTGTTTTTTAAGGAGATTAGATTCATGGTTGAAGTATTTTTGTTTGCCAATGTGTAATGTGTAAAACTTATTATAGGAATTCAGCTTTATTTTTATTATATCTCTAATTTGAGGTGTTTTCACTTAATAATTTGTTTAAAATATTGTTTATTTTTTAAATGGGTGAAACGGGTTAAGCGGGTGGAACGGGTGAGAAACGACCCATTAGCTATAACGGGTCATGTTGTGTTATTCGCGAATTTGTGCGGGTCGTGTTTGGGCTTGGTATTTCTGACCCGTTAACTTAATGGGTCGTGTTCGTGTAACCCGTTAAGAAAACGGGGTTGACACGAACAGGACACGTAACCCGCAAAACGACCCGTTTGCCAGCTCTAGTTGTGGGTAATGTTGTTGGAAAGTATTTCTGATGATGAAGTAAGAAATATGCATTATCGAGAGGGAAATGTAGTTGAAAAAAGTAATTATTTTATAAAAATAAATTCAAATTACAATATTTGTTTAAAATAGGTTTCTAATAATTAGTAATTAATTGGTATCCACAAAAGAAAAAGTAATATGACACCATACTATACTAAAATTTTACACGTTCAAATAAAAATATTCATAGATAGTTAAAACATAAACAATCCCCATCATCCTGGAAACATATAACCAATCAGCAAATATTACAAACATTGAAATTCAGAATACTTATATTGTAGCAAAATAAAAATGATCAACCATCTATATATGGGGCATCTGAACAACTTTTGAAGTATTTGAGTTGTTTTCCCTTATTTAGAAGGCAACAAATAATCAACCATTTCTCACGAAACATCTTGAGATATCCTTGATGGTCAGTGAGTGTATTTCTTACCCGTAGTCATGTACTTCTCAAAAATGCTATTTTTCAATTTCGAACAGCCAGTTGAAATATTGCAATTTAATATGTAGTTCGAATGCAACCTATCTTGACTCTTTCCAAGCCCACACAACAGTAGGCTAGCCTTCAACTGTTATTGAACTTTGCTGAGGTGAAGATATTTATAGAGTAGAAATAAATTGAAGTTCTGTTTGCAGTTCGATGCGAGACTAGCACCACTCGCAAAAAACTCCAAAAGCCATAGCATCACGGCAACACCCATCCAACCGTAGCATCAGGTACCACCCATATACAATCAAACCACCATCACGAGAGAGAGAGAGAGAGAGAGAGAGAGAGAGAGAGAGAGAGAGAGAGAGAGAGAGAAGAAGAAAAAAAAAAGAAAAGAAAAGATAGAGACAGAGAGAGGAAGAAGGAAAAAAGAAAAGAAAAAGAGAGAGGGAGAGAAGAAGTAGAAGAGAGAAAAAAAAAGGAAGAGATGGAGACAGACTGAGTGAGGAAGAAGAAGGAAAAAGAAAAAGAAAAGGAGAGAGGGAAAGATAGAGGCAGGGCCCAACAAAAGGCAAATGTTTTTATTTTTATTTTTTACTTCATATATAGTATATATTATTTATTACTTATAATTATATGTATGTTTAGTTAATATAACGAGAGATAGTTTTTGTCTCATATAATTAAATGTTTGTTTAATTTTGGGTTGTATAAATATAACTTGGCAAATGTTTTACGTATGCACATACATTGCAACAAAAAAAGATACACACATACATAAAAAAACAAAATGAAAGTATTTCACATGGTATTAGTTAATGACAAATTAATGGAAAAATAGTTTGTGATATGTATATTTGTTCATTATTAAAAAAGTGTTAGTCTTACTCTAGACAAGCGCCCATATACTCCTATCATGATTCATAGGTAACAAGCACACATAAGAATTTTTGTTATATAGTATGTTTATATAGAATAACCACACATATGCACTTTTGTTATATTCAAACAAGCATAGTAGCCAAAAATACATAGGCTTAAAGTAATATATATATATATATATATATATATATACTCTTATACATATGCACATATATGTGTATGCATGTAGGCATGTGTATACTTCTTATGTATACGTGTATGCATGTTTTATATATACACATATATAACAAAAAATAGATACATATATATAGAATATATAAGTATACATGCATTTTTGTTATATAGTATGTTTGGATATAATAACTCCACATGCATTTTTGTAATATTCAAACTAGCATGTTATCCAAAAATACATAATCTTTAAGTAATATATACTCCTATGTTTAGTATACATGTATATTTGAATATTTTTATGTGGGTACTTAAATATAACAAATAAGAAATGAAACATATATAGGACCTATAAACTAAAAACAATGCAATTAAAATTATAAATTATAAGATATTATTATAAATTCGGAATTTTTTCATAAACAATCGGAAAAATCGGATTGGATTGGGTTCGGAGAACTTCGAATCGGAATTTTCGAAATTTTCGGAATTTACAGATACATTCCGATTCCAAATCCAAATTTTATCGGAAATTTCAGATTTCGACACTTTCAGATATATTTGATGTATCGGATTCCGAGTTTTTTGGAAATTTTCAAACTGGAATCAATTGGAATAGAATTTTCCAATCCAATTTACACCCCTAATTCAAAGTCAAAGACCAGGAACATATTCTTTAAATACCAAAAACAATCCACAAGCATATAGAGAATTCATAGCTTTACCTCACACTCTCAAACAACAAATAACCAAAAAAGAAAACAAGTAATTGTATGAAAAAGGAAAAAGAAAAGAGCATTAGGCTATTGGCTGGGTTACCTGTATGCACTTCTTTATTGCTGCTGTTGAAGACGTATGGAGGTTTTTTTTCTTTTTTCTTTTTGTGTTTTTGTTGAAGACTCATACTGTATATGGAGTGTTAGGGTTGGCAAAACACCCGAAGGAAAAGAGAGGCTTGAGCGGCAATTTGGGCTTTCCCCGCCTTTTTTTTGGAGGCTGGAGTTTAATTGCATACTTTTTAAAAATATATTTTATTATGTAAATAAATTAATTTTACAGAAAATAAGAAAAAGCTTTCGTTTTGTAGTTCTTTTTTTCTTTGTCAAATGAAAAGATTTTGTTATCTTGCTCCTGCATAATGGGTTTCCCCCCCTACTTTACTCACGCCTTTTGTTCTTTCTTTTTACCAGCCCTTTTGTTCTTTTATGTGTTGATTCGATTTCTTTATCAATTATTAAATTTTTTAGTATAAAATACATTTGTTTTTACTTTTATAATAATCTAAAGAAACCATTAATCGATCAAAATCGAATGAACTTCCATGATTATCATTCGATATGGATAGACATGTCAAGTAAAAGAATCAACCTATTATACTATTTGATAGTTCGATTTGTGTACGACGGATACAAGTTCCACTTTATGTTAAGTGTCAAAGAGCATTTGAATTTAAAGAAACCATTGAAGCATTAAATATGATAATTCGAATAAAATCCAAATTTGATATGGTATTGCATTAGGCTAATGTAATCCAAATCCAATTCGTTTACATTACTAGTTTCACTTAATTCTTCTCATATGATGATGCGGGAAATCAAACTATTTTATGTTATTTGATAATTTGATATCTTTATCAATCAATTCTTAGGGGCAAGGCTAGGGAATGGGATGGGTCTAGGTCTTGAGGGCAAGGGGGTTTCGGCTAGGGCTGGGGGTG
This sequence comes from Prunus fruticosa, assembly GCA_018703695.1. Lineage (NCBI taxonomy): Eukaryota > Viridiplantae > Streptophyta > Magnoliopsida > Rosales > Rosaceae > Prunus > Prunus fruticosa. The sequence goes on along the minus strand of CM031921.1, from coordinate 12,022,920 downwards.
GATCTCACGTGGGGATGGGAGGAAAAGGGGGGGTGGTGTGGGGGCGGGGGGAAGGGGGGGAGGAAGGGTTGATGGAGGAGATAGAACTTGGGGAGGGGGTTGGCGATAGGTTTGGTTCATGTCTTTTTCTTCTTCTTTTATTTTGGTCAATTTTTCCCAAAAAAATAATTTTTAAAAATAATTGAACTGAAAATGGGATGAAATGTCGAGGATTTAGACGGTAAGGGGAAATTGACAAAAAAAAAAGGAGAGTTTATGTCCGTAATTTTCTATAAAACAAGGATATGGGGTGAATTGAAAGCTAGGTACAAGTTCAGGGGGAAAATCACCGGTTAGCTCTTATTAATTTTACTTTATCTATTGGATGTCTAAAAGTTGCAATTTTGCAAGTCCAATACAGATATTGCATAACCAAAGTATGTTATTGACATGAGTGTATTGGAAACCAATTTGTTGGATTATATTATATATTTATTGGCCATTAGCTTGCTCTCCCTGTTTACCCATTTGAAATTGGTAGTATAAAAGAAAATATACTTTTGATTGTTGTGACATACCAAGGCATGACCGCATAAAAAAAAGACATACCAAAGCATGAAGTCAATAGTCTTGTTTCCCATCTCACCATGTTAATAAATTCAATTATTTTTCTTTTTGTGTAGAGGAAATAATTACTTAGCTTTTTTTATATTTATTATCAAAGAATTAATTAGCTACTTGGTTTTATGACAATCGGATTTGTTCAAATAATATTATTATTAAAATAAGAAATTATACTTCTTTCTATTCTTCCCACAATTAAGCTTTTCAACCCCCTAAAAAAAAAATATTTAAAAAATATATATTACTAGTCAGCCCAAAAAAAGAGCAGGATGAGGAAAACACTCCCAAAAATTACCTCCATATTTAGTTGGATAACAATCATTAGTCACTAACATAAAGTTTCTCTAATAACATAGTATTTGTTGATTTTTACTTATTCTACAATGGGAAATTGACCTTCCAACTTTTTCCAAGAATGTACCGACAACACATGTGCCCTCGAAAATATAATGGCATTACCGAGAGGACATATTTCTTGTCATAAATAGTTAAACCATTTTGACGGAATGAGAAGCCCCTCGAAAATAGTTAAACAATTACGATGGAATGAGAAGCCCCTTGGAAATAGTCAAACAGTTCGAACGGAATGAGAAGCCCTTCGGCAATAATCATCCTATTTTCGACAAATATACTTTTTTGTCGTTAATAAAGTTGTCACTAAGTCTTCCCACCAAATAAATTACATTTCCGACGACTATAGAGACTTTGCCGAAGGCATTTCCTTTGTCGAAAATAAATTTCAGCCCCGTGACATTTCCAACGAACAACATTTTTTGGTTGAAAAAACACTTTTTCTGAGTGCATTTTGGGGCCCTCAGAAAACGTTGGTCGGTAATGACCCTTTTTTTTTGGTAGTGAGTGGAACTTACACAAGAGAGTTTTGAATTTTTGTGTGATTGCTAATCACAAAGGGAACTCATGGTAAACTCATAGAGACTTGTTTGCTTGATTCGGAGTTGAGAAAGATACTTATAATCACGGCCGACAATGCTTCTACAAACACAAAGGCCTTAGAGTACTTGAAGTCAAAGATGCTTCATTGGAGAAAAGGTAAGGTTGTGTTAGGAGGCAAGTACTTGCATGTTAGGTATTGTGCTTACATTGTGAACTTGATTGTTTGAGATGGCTTGAAAAGCTTAGACAAAAGCGTATTGTCTATTAGGAATGCGGTTAAGTATGTAAGATCATGTCCACAAAGGTTAGAAGAATTTTAGACTTGTGTCAAGAATGAGCAAATTGATTGCAAATGGCTTGTAGTGTTGGATGTGGAAACTAGGTGCAATTCTACACATATGATGCTACTTTGAGTTTGAAAAATCCTTTATGAGAATGGGAGAGGACCACCAAATGATGAAGATTGGAGCAATGCTTTTTTTTTTTTTTGGTAAACTTTCTAAAGGTATTTTATAAAGGCATATTGAAGATGAATCTTTCTTTACATCCAGCTTCCCACACCACCTTTCATGACTTGATTGCAATGGAAGGTGAAATTGCGGATTTGGTTATTGGAGATGACATGATGGAAATCGAAAGCCACACTTCCAAGGTATTGAATGATATGGCACAAAGCATGAAGAAGAAAATTTGAGAAGTATTGGGGTGATGTTCATAAAGTGAACCAACTTTTGTTGGTAGCACTTGTGCTTGATCCTCAATACAAGTTGAGAAACTTAGAGTTTGTCTTGAAGAATCAGTATGAAAAGTCGAAATATGCTACTAAGAAGAAGAATGAGGTAAAAGATTTTATAATGGAACTCCATGAAGAGTATGCTATCCCACAACCACCACCCACTCAGAGTTATGAATCCAATAGTACTAGTAAAACTAGTAGAGCTAGTAATACCACTACCATGCATCGAGGGCGAAGGACACGAAGGCAATTGGTGGAAAATTGGATAAAAGAATCTCAATCAAGTGATGTCGTGATATTGGAGCATGAGATTGATAGGTACATAACCGATCCTATTGAAAAACTGGTGGATGACTTTGATATTTTGAAGTGGTGGAAATTGAATGAGGTTAAATATCCAGAGGTACGTTGTCACTTATTGCAAAGGATGTACTTGCCATCTCGGTATCAACTGTAGCTTTGGAATCGTGCTTTAGCAATGGTGGTTGAGTAGTCAATTCTTTTCATGCTTCATGGGCTCCTAGGATTATGGATGCCTTAATTTGTGCTCAAAATTGATTAAAGTCGGATGACATCTTCTCTTTAGAGTATGAAGCAACCATTCAATGGATGGAGTTTTATGAATCGATTGAGTAAGTTATTAATTTATGTTTTAATGTGATTTAATGATGTATATATATTGTTGCATAATATTTTAATGTGTTTATGTTTATATTTTGTAGAACTTAGGAGCTTATCTGCACCAATCAATTTATCCCTTGTTACTTTCCAATGAGACTATGTATTAGATGTATGGATATGAGAATTGGATTGTTATTAAGTCATGTCTTCATGATTGAATTATGTAAATTCATGACTTAAATTAATTGGCGGTATTACTTGATTTATACTTGATATTAACTCACATGGATCGAATATCAAACTGATCCAGCGAGTTCAATTTTTGTCTATCTCATCAATTCCAGGAGGTTCAAATTTTTTCTATCTCATCAATTCCAGCAAGATTTTATTGTGTATTTTGTTGTTGTTGGGTTGTAACTTAAAAATTAGTTTGATTGAATTTGGGCCCATGCATATTTAGAAACAATGTAGTAGGATGGAAAACAAAAAATAAGAACTGAATCAAATGGGGTTTTGATGTTTAACATGAAAAACCACCAAAAAAGGGCCCAGGCCCAAACCGAGAACCAGATAGAATTAGAATCGAAACCAAACAAGTCCAGATTGGTTCATTTCCGAGCCAATTTAGTCAAGAACCAGACCAAATGAATATTGCCACTTTAAGTTCTGATTTTAGGTGAGAACTGGGTCGTGCCCACCCCTACTTTCAATCATTTTCCATGCGTAAGAGTTTGAAAATTTGAATGGGGGTTGGGAAAGCTAATTTAAGTACCGCATAAGACATTGTTGTATACAAGGTCTAAAATATTGGTAGTCCAAAAATACGGAAATTTCGATGGAAATATCGGGATATTATCGATATTCGATAAAAATTGAATAAAAACCATAGAAATTGTAAGAAAAACTTGGAAATTTTTATTGAAACTTTGGAGGATGTTTATTAGTCAATTATCTATTATTTTATCACAAAAAATTGGAAGGAAATGCATTGCATGATGGGTTTAACTGATTTAAGTTGATTATGTAATGAGCTAACAAATACTGTGAGTGTAGAAAATATGTAGTAGTTAATGAAAGAATATTAAACATACCATAATCATTTATATATAATGATTTACTACAATATTTTACAATTTATACATTGCATGGTAAGATACATGAGTGACTTAGTACCACATAGAGTTCTCTTTTGCGTATTATCAGGGCGGAGCTAGAATTGTAAAGTTGGGGTGGCCGAAGTAGAAAATACAAGTATATAAAACACCTGAGTATTCAATAATTACATGTTTAGAGCTAAATATTTCTAATTGAGTCATGTCTAATTTATTTTAGAGGAAATTTTAACTTAAATTATGAGTTGTTTATTACAAATTCTATATATTATATATAATATAATAGAAGATAGATAAAAATCTGGGGTTAGCCAGGGCAACATAAGCAACATGGTGGTTAAGGCATTGGAGGAGTGAAATGGTAGGGGTTCGAATCACCTTTGTGTGTGCGCTTTGTGTTTTGTTCTCTTCCTTTTTCCATTACATCGATATTTTCGATATTATAGCAATATTTCAAAATATTGCTGAAGTGTGAGCAAAATTATCGACATCGATGTTTTCCAACTTATCGATATTTATACAATATGAGTATGGTTACGTTCCAAAATATCTGTGACCGAAAAAATGATAATATCCTCGATATTTCGTTGATATTATCGATATTTTAGACTATGATTGTATACAAATAACAACATATGGTCATTTTGTACCACATATTGTCAAGCATAAAAGTGTGTTATGATCGGTAATCAATAAGCTAAGAAAATTAGAAAAATGTACCGATCTATTCTTTATGCATCTTGAAAAATTAACTAGGTTTTTTGCTTTTTAAGAAAGACAATAAATTGTATTCACAATTCAAGTATAAAGGCCGTCAGCCACAAGACCCAATACAAATACAAATAACCCCAAAAAGTTAATACAAATACAAAAGCACAGTAACCACAATGGGTTAATCCAACTACGAAAGAATTCATCGGCAACAACAAGCACAAGGTGTATCTCTAATCATAGCCACACAAGCCAAAGAAATTCCTACATAAAGTCACAAGTGTAGGAAAATCAGGCAAAGACCTTTTTGCACAAAACCACAACTAAAACTACAACCTTTAAACTCTCACAAGTAAAACTTACTAAAAACAAGCAACAAATTGAAAAAGAGTTGATACACTTATTACAACTCAAAAAACTGCAACACACAACAAATTTTTTTTAAAAAAATTGATATGTCACCACGTCATCCTCAAGACAATCAAGCAGCCAACAAACTTAGCCAAGAAGGCAAAATACCAAAATCCAACCTGAAGCTGGTAAAAGCCCCAAAAAGGAAAGGGGTAGAGGCAGGGCCGGCCCTGGGTGATTGAAGGCCCAGGGTAAAACTCTAAGAGTGTGCCCTTTATTCATAAATTATTTTTTTTAATCAAATAATTAATTGAGTGCTGCTATTTCCATCATCTTGTCCTATTTTCTCACCCACCATATCTTAAAAATTTTAAAGACAAGTTTATCTTTTTGTAAAATAACTTATAAGGACTTATGTAACTCATCTTAAGTGTAAGTCCAGCATGGATGTTAACAATTTAAAAAAATTATTTTAGAATATTAAAAAAACATTAAAAACTTCATCACTTCCTTCCCAGGCCGCACCAAACAAGCCACCACCCAAACACCACCAGCCACCTAGCAATCACCATCTACCACAAGCCCAATAGCACCCACCCGCCCAACTAGCTCTCAAGACCGGAGAGGCTAGAATGAGGAGGTTGAGCGAGGAGCTTATTTGAGGAGGTGAAATCTCACCATCAACAACCAAAAACAAAGTACATGAGGGGGGGTGTATTGTGGGGTCCACACCCCTTTTGTTGGTGAAATGGGCCTCCTCAAATAAGCTCCTTACTCAACCTCCTCATTATAGAAGCTCCCCTCTCAAGACACCTAATCCCCATCAAACCAAATTATCCATAACCCATTCTAAATAATTACCGACCCAATTTGACAAAACTCATTAACTAGTGTATTGCAATTTGCAAGTATGAGAATCGATTGAAATAGCTTTCCTCACCATTTGAGACAAAAAAACCAAAAGCCTAATAAGCAAATCCTTGTTTAGAGAAACCCAGGGAGGAGATGCGTGCTTTGGGAGAGAGAGAGAGAGAGAGAGAGAGAGAGAATTCTTATGCCTACCACCATTGGCGGACCTAGAATTTTTTTAACGGAGGTGCAATATTGACTAAGTATGAAAAATGGTTTTTTGGAATAATCATTTTCTCAAGATAATTTTTTGCGGTTTTTATTCCTTACACATCAAATAAGAAAACTTGATTTTATGGGATTTTAGTATGAAGTATATATTGACTTAATGAGCCATCATTTTTAGCATAAATCGTATTTTACACTAAAACCGATTTTTCATATTTTTATTTGGTGGGAATTTGATTTTCTAGTATTTTTATTTGAATCCAAATGGGGGGTACTTCCTTATTTACATTGTAAACTTAAGTAAATGGAGTAATATAAAAATAAATGGAAGTAAAAGGACAAAGACATTTACTTAAATGTTGAAAATGGGAATAAGGTAATCTGTACACTAGTTGAGCAAAGGGGCAATATAATTTAGTCATACCCATTAGTAGTTATTTTATTTTTATATGAGCACTTATAATTTTGTTTTGCATATACATATATTTTTTTTTTCTAATCACATACATATATGTAAGCTAATATAAATTTTTTTTGTGCCCTTCTCAATCGTGGGCCCTGGGTGGTGGCCCTGGTTGCCCTGGCCAAGGGCCGGCCCTGAGTAGAGGGAAGGGGAGGGAAGAAGATGAGAGGGGAGGAAAGCGGAGCAGTAGAGGTATGGAGGCCATCGACCCCAAAGGGGGATGGCGGCTTTAGAATTTTCTCTCTTTTCTTTTTATCTTAGTAATTGAGGAAAAAATAATTAGGAATTGTGACAAGGTAAGAATAAGAGTTTTTTTTTTTTTTTTTTACAGAAAAAATAAGTATGTTAAAACCAAGTGCCTTCACTTGGTTTTAACGTACTTATTTTTTCGGTCCAGTTTAGTGATAAATCCACGTTAAAGTGGTCCAGGTTCTAGCTATGTCGGGTCCTTCCTTGTCTAGCCTAACAGGAAAGCAAAATTACCTATTTGCTAGCTCATATATATAATCTAAAGACCAATAAATATTCCGACCATGTAAATTGTATTGTAATAAATAATAATTTTCAAATATTCACCTAAACCTAGGTTGAACAGTTGCACATGGGATTTTAATTCTGTTGTTGCACAAAATCTCTGTGGGGATTTTTTGTCGTAGCAAAGCTAAGAAGAAGTGTCACTATAAGTAACAGTCTATTGTGCCGAAAAAAGAGAAGAAAAAGATAGACAGCTTTTTTCCATGCAGATTAGGATAAGAGAGATGCAATGATTATAGTGATTGGTGTGGCTGGGAATCTGAGCCCATGCAGTGACCACGACTTCACCTCCGACCTACTTCTCCCACACATTGCTTTTAACAATCGCACCAAACCCCGTAGCAGAGCTGGTTATTATGAGATTTACGGGTACATGTGCTTAAATTAAAATAGAACTCTCTTTTTACATAACCTAAGAGCATCTCTCTCGACCAAAAATAAAATAAAATTAAGAGCATCTCCAACGGCAAAGAGTAGGTAATGTTGGAAAAAATAAATAAAGAAAATAAAAATTAGGTTTCTCTTTTAGTCTGTGTTTCTGGGGCTTTATTTTGTTCTCTTTCTCTGTTGCATGCAGTATGAGCAATTAATTAATGAAGAATGGACACTGAAATATTCATGGTTGCTAGCGATCCAGACCAATTAGCATCTATACTTGCACAACATGCATCCACAGGAGAGGGAACTGTGAAAGAGGGGACCGAGCATTGTATGCATAGATGAAGCCAAGAAATTAGAAATCATGAAGCATGCGCTTTCTTAGCTGGATTTTTGTCCAGCTAGGGAGTGGCCGTAACAGGGTAAGGCATGAGAAATTTTTGTATGTGATTGTATAGCATACATCATCTGGTAAATAAGAGTATCAAATTATATAAACACGTGTAATAATTTGAATGAATGGACTTTTCACACTGAAAACGTACTCATATCAATAAGTATTAAAGTTGTTTTTAATTCGTAATGGATTGTATAGTAAGATCCCTAATTACTTAAGGAAGAAGAAAAAAAGAGTCACACATAGAGTGCAACATTATAAATTATTTACTTTCGGGGTTTAGGGTTACAAAATATTCGAACCCTAACCCTAACTAATATTTGATCATTTCTCAATTGATTTCTTCTTAATATTTGGCTCGAAAAGGTTTGACAAAGCAGAATATTTGAATAATTCTGGATCGGAACATAATATACATCTCCTCGAATACCAATGCATTATCACTGCTGCTATATGGAACGGAAGGGGTATCAATCAAGAGTGGTCCAACCATTACCATTACCATTGGCATTTTGAGAACTTCAGAATCGCAGTAATTAAAGTTTTTTTTGTTCTCTTTTTCTGTGTAATTATATTGTTACGAAGGTTTTCAAGTACTTTAAGTGGGGTTGTCTCTGGTCCATCTTATAAGCTAGTTGTGAGGCTAAGCATGAAGATTCTTTTTCATGTGGTCATTTGAATTGAAACTGTGCCAAGTTAATACGCTATGTTATAAGGCTGACTGCAAGTACCTTTCTCTCTGGGATAGCAAGCTAATAAAATTGGTAGGTTCAAGGATCATTAAGCAAGCTATTAAATTGGCAGGGTCTCGTATCCTAGTGGAAAATAATTTTTATTTTTTATTTTTATACAAACGATATTAAAGTAGGGGAGATTTCGAACACATGACCTAAGTGCCCAGGGCACTGGAGCTATATAAGCCCCTTGGGGGAAAATATTTATTGAATCTAAAGGGTTCACATTGTGGCTGATCCTCTACTACCTAATTAATCTCCTAACCTTGCTTAGCTTTTCACAATAATTAAAGTGTCACGTTTCAAGTGCAAAATCGTGCAGCTTACAATTATTGAGCTTCCTTCTTTTTGCAAACCTCTCCTCAAAACACTGGGTTAAGGATATATTTTCTTTTCCTTATCAGATTAAAATTTTGCATCAACTCAATTCTCACCCAACGATTGTGCTTCTGTTTGGTCAGTACCCACCTTTTTGTTATCCTACTCCTCTTTGTTTGCCTGTGATTTTTAATGGCAATGAAGTTCTCAATTAACTCTCATTAATCTTCAGGTAAACCTTACCATATCACCCATTGATATTACAAAAAGAACTGAAACAGAAAAGAAGGATCCTAGGGTTTAGGAGTATGAGATAGAGAGAGAAAGAAGGAGCCTGGATCTATTTTAAAATATCAATGTTGGTGTGAAGAAGATTTGAGAGCTCTGTGGTTGTGGGTTTTTAAGCCTATCCGTGAAGAAGATGATAGCTATTTTCGTACAAGTCTATTTTCCGATGATATGAGATTTTAAAGAGATCCATCTAATATCACTCTATGGTATATATGTGTCCTTAATAATTGCTAGCCTTTTGAATTCTGAACCATTGTATTGATAGGTCGAATCTAAAGATGGACCACATAGCCAAATGAGATCTAGTCCAGTGAAAAATAGGCTTGACTTTCAGACCAATGATTTCAAGTTCAAACCTCCCATGACTACCAAAGACTATTGGTTATTTTTGTTTTTGTTTTTGTTTTTTGTTTTAATAATAAACAAAAAAGATGGACCACATCATCAATAACTCTACGTTGGCAGCGAATGAATACCTATGGAGTGAGAGAGAAGCCTAAGATGCTTATAGCTGTATAGTTCTTGGTATGGTAAAGAAGCCACTGTTAAGAAGATATATATATGCATACAGAAGAATGACCTGATGAGAAAACTTGAGAATTTACCAAATAATACGTAGGGGAATGTTTTCTTTATTTTGGCTTTAAGGAAATCTGAGTTTCTGAAAAAGGTACAGCCAGCCCTAGCTTTTGTAAAGGAAGTAAAGGTACAAGTACGCCAGGCCTAGATTGGAACCTAGCTATAGCTGGCTAGTAGCTAGTCCAACTATCACTGTTCGAGTATTGTAGTCTTGCAGGAAAATGATCACTGTAGAATTTGTAATGTGCATTTGTGTGTCTCTAGTCAAATGTTTTTGAATTAATATTTTACTTGGACTTTGGTCGTGGGAATATACACAATTTCTATACAAAAGCAGTTGTTACATAGTTTTTCTTCTTTTCGTTTTCGCAAAAACATTAGTATATAAATCGCTTGCTATATTTGAGATATATACTTGGGCCTTTGGAAACTTCGAAACATTTTGTGCATCTTAGAGATCTCTTCCAGGGAAACAAAAAAAGACTAAGAAAACAAAATAAAGCGCAATTCCTCAAATAAAAGAGGAGCTTCAGATCAAGAAAGGAAGATGGGAGGGGGGAAGATTAAAGCAAACACGGGGGCCTCATGTGTGTATCTGAAATATAGCATATATCACTTGTTTAACTCGTCATTTTTAACCCCAATTGACGACCTAATGGTTGTCGGAGAATGAAATTAATTAGGGTGTCTGATTTTCCGATTCTTCTTTTATCTACTTACACTCTTTTTTTGTTTTTTTAAATACTTTTTACTATAACAAAAACGAAGTGTAAGTGAACAAAATGGGAGTGGGAACATACAATTTCCAACAAAGGAAGTGAGAAAATCAACCCCCATTAATCATTATGTTTTCAAGAGGCTCCAATGGAGATGGTTATTGTAGTTTGTCACGATTTCAGAGAGACGAATGAGCTGCCCACTATCAATGGGTTCACTAAAAAAATGTCAACGAGCATGGGCATTTGTGTCCATATATAGAGTTTTCATTGGCACTTGGAAACACTTATATTGTATTTGTGTCTACAAATAGGGTTTGTGTTGGCACTTGGATGTCCAACACGGATATTATCTCCAACCTAATCACCCAGTGTTGAGTTTTATCACAAAAGGTATCGATGGTAGTAGTAGTGGAACCCTTCATTTATGTATTGTATTTGTTTTGTCACATGGCTGATATGGGGCTTTACATTCTTTAATACGCCCCTCATGTGGGACAACCATTTTTATTATATGTAAGCGATATTGGGGGATGGGGGATTCGAACATAGGACTTCACAGGTACATAGATAACTGCAACGCTTTTGATTAGTAACTGATGTGTCAGTTTTTATTTGCTGTGAATAAATATGATCTAAGGTGCGCCTAAACATGAAACAAATGAAACAATGGCATATAAGTTAATATCTAAAAAGTTGGTGTCTCTAATACTAATGTACCACAAAAGGGGATCGATGTTATTAGTAGCTAATAACCATTCAAGTTTCCCAACATAGATTTTACATTCTTTAATTAACATAATTAACTTAAAACACTTTATATTACAAAAGCACTTATTATGTTGTTTTTTTGAAAGTATATGGATTTGTTTGATGGTCTTAAAACATTTTCATTTAATAGGCCGAAATCTTTTTTTTTATTTTTTTAACTACGCCACGTACGACAGAATAAAAAGGTACACCAAGCAAGAAAGAAAGAAAGACCCTAAAATTGTTTAATTACACGAATGTGCTAAACATGGACTTACTTCAACCGCCAGAGTGGTGTTGCATAAGAGCTCTTAATTTGAAATCAATTGACTCGTCTCCTTTCCCAACTTCTTTTGTGGTGCAAAGTGATGATCGTACGCATAACTGATAAACAATTACTCCTCCTCCATGAATTGATCGATCATAAATGAATATTTACCATCTGATATTAATGGCAGGCCAACCAATCAAAGGATCAAAGCAGAACTTCGGGTTTTGAAATTTTTTGAAGAAGTGGCATTTTTGTGGTTTGTGGAAAGAAGAGGAGCGAATCAAATAAGCATTACGTGATAGAAATAATCCCCACGGAAATGTATGCCCAGGGACAGCACTGTAGACCCAATTTACTCAGAAATCTGTGTAACGGAAAATGACACTGCACTGCCAAGCTTTTATCTCACTGCACCACTACTCAAAAAAAAAAAAAAACCCTAAATAATTATTCATTTTCTTTCACATGATATATATAATATACATAATTTCTCTGTCTTTGTATTTATTGTATAAGATATATGCCTTTCATAGCTTTCTCTTTGTCTTCCATTTGCAGCTTTCTTCAATCTCACACACAAAAACTAATTAAACCAACCATGAAAATAATTAAAAAACAAAAAAATCTCAAACAGATAATTTCTATGAAAGCTAGCTAGAGTACTAGCACTGTGTAATCTTACACATCAATATATGGCACACGATCTCTTCCTCCAACTGCTGCAGACACACGCCATGTATTTTGATCCTTAATCTCTTGTTTGGTCAAGATGGTACTGTTGGTCGGCCATGGCCAAGGCGAAGCTCTAAATCAAGCTCTTCAAAATTTCCATTTTCGGTCTCAGGTGTTGAGGGTTCCGGATCATCAGTTGATTTGCTTGAGTGACAATATTGGGAATTGGTTCCTGGTGGTACAACTGGTGCTAAGTAGTCATGAGGTGGAATATTGGGTGAGATTGAAAGGAGAGTGGATGGTGATTGCTCAACGCCATGTGAACTTGAGCTCATCAAGGTTGTGGCAGCGTTGAAGGATGCACCATTCATACTACTAGGGCTTGGCAATTGGTAAACCAGGCATAACCCACCATTTGCATTGACAAATTCTTGAGTTGGGATTATGAATGAGGAAGTGGAAGCGGATGAGGCTGATGCCGGGTTAATCGGAGGATGAGATTGGTGGAGCCGGGCGCGGTCACGGCGGTGCACATTCATGTGGCCGCCTAGGGCTTGGGCAGACCGGAATTCCCTTCTACAAAATGTGCAAGTGTAAGACCTTGGAGGCCAAGTGGTTCCCATTACATTACCGGTGTCCTCCGCGAAGGCTCTCACTTCCCACGAGTCATCTTCGGGTTCTTGAGCTGGTTTAGGGTTCCACATCCACGCTTTGGGGGCCAAGCTAGGGTTTAATAATTGCGATTGGTTTTGATTTTGTTGTGATAGAGCCAATTTTTGGAGCTCGTTCAAGGAGAGAAGGCCAAGCTCAGCCATGGTAGATTGGTACTTGTACAAACATTTAAGCTATAGAGATATTGATGGAGGAATTGATGTGGAAGCAAATTGTGAAATGGGTTAAATAAGGGGATAGGCTAAGGAGAGGGGAGAGTAGAGACAAAATGAAACCCTAACACTCGAGTGTATCACCAAAGTTGGGCAACAAGCAGTTGTACTTTAGCACAATAGAGATTAAAATAACTTATGCCACCTCCACTAGCTGTGCTCTGTATAGCAGGACAGTTAACTTTGGCTTCAACGTCGATCCATATGTGTGTTTACTGGTTCAAATATCCCAAGCACAACTTGTGGGTCAGATTTTAATATAGTTTATAGAGCTAATAAGACAACAGGGGTTTATGAGAAATAAAGAGGAAATTAAGTACTACTTGGAATTTAAACAATTGTTAATGCTGATGAAGTTTCTTGGGGCATTGATTGATTAGGCATGCCATATATGTTCTTTGTATGGTTCACTTTAGAGTTCATTCTTTTTTATGTGACTAGTTCAAATATCTAGAATTAATTTAAATATGTTAACTTTTTTATTTATTTTAAATAAGATCTTTCCTATTGAGAGGGGCGATAATATACTAAACTCACACACATTACACAGATGTTAGGACTCGAACCCATGACCTTTTCTGGGAGTAGCAATAATTGCTTCAAACCACTACACTAGTGAGTCCTTTGTTGCACGCTTAATTTAAATATGTTAACTTGAAGGCCTAAGTGATACATGCTTAATTAAGATTCCTATTTTGTAATCTAGTCTAAGTGATGAATTTGTATTAGGGAAACTGAAGCAAAATTACAATGACTTCGTTTAATTAGAGACATCCAGAAATTGTTTTAGCTCAGTTGGAAACAAAATAACGCATCCCATTAAATGGGCAGTAAAGTAAGTTACATGTGAGAGATTCTAAGTTCATTAAGTGTGAAGGTAAAAGTTCATTATCATTCAAGCTACAAGCGCCAACAAGTTTAAGCTTGTTTAGAATCAATTTATCATGGATTCTGCAATCATGTAATAACATAAGTAGAAAAAAGAAGAAAATTAATATATCCAAACTAAACACCATTTTTCTGGTGCTATGTTGATCTGATCGGTGTCAGTCCTCAAACCTAAGACATGCTTTAGTAATATCTCAAAACCAACAAATCTAGGAAACCGGCAATTAAACACCATTTTTTGTTTTGGTAGAAGGCCAAAAAGATAGGAAAAGGTTCTCATTCTCGGAAGCATTGTGTGATAGTACATGTGACAATATTTATGTTTTTCTTCACCTCATCCTTTATTATGGCTCTTAATTATTTACCAAACTCATATAAGGATTGGGCTTATAATATTTAAAATAGAAAATTAGTTAAATACCCATTCATAGACATAATACTATAAAGAAACCCTACAACATTGAATGTATATAAACACACCCAAAATAAACCCAAAATTTTACAGCTATCGATTTCTGAAATTCAACAGCTATGTTTGATTACTATTTTGCCCTTTTGCTTTGTCTATTAATCAACTCAATCTTCATCAACCAGCATCTCGAACTTTTTTCTTCTTCTTCAACAATGGCGAGGTTCATCGAGCTCTGCTTCTGGCTTTTCTCCTAGTCCAACTTCGTCCTCTCCACCATAGCTCTCGTCGACGCCATCGCCGCAACCCGCCGCCAATTCACCTTCGCCCAAAACTCCATCGCTGATTTTCCTTCCTCCATCTCTCGGATGCTCCAATTAACGCACCACATCCTTCTTCACCTTCGGCGCCACCGCCATCATTTCCTTCTCAATCTTCGTTGGCCAACGACAAGCCTCCAATTCCTTCTCCAGCGTCGTCGAATTCGAGCGAGGTCAACCATAGCAACCTCGGACGGAGACGTAGCTAAGAACTCCTCTATAGAAATGAGCATGGCAAGGAAGGCAGAGATCATACTTGGAATGATCGTTGGATAACATTCGTCGATCTCAGTATGAATACGCCGCAGGAGAGAGATTCTCTGAAGAACTACTCATAGTCTCTCATACGCAAAAGCTCTTACAGGTTACTGTGAAAATTTTAATTTATTGTATTTTTTGTTGTTGTTAATTTCTGTGTTTTCTTAGTGTATGATTGAATTGAGGTTTTGGCGATGGTGATATGGTGATTCAATTTGATTCTTCCTTCTTTTGCACACCAGCGGTGGCAGAGTTGGTGGTTGTTAGAATTTTGGGATGAGTTCTTGGTGTAAAATACTTAATTAGTCAATATGAGTCATTGATGTATTGGCTTTTCTATTTTAGAATGATATAATAATTGGAATTAGTGATTTAGAATTCATTATGCATGTTTTTCTCACTGTTGTTGGCTTGTTTGGCTCTATATGTGTATGCTATCTAATGTTTGTGAGCAAATTGCCATCTAAGTTTAGTTTTATGTAACCTGATTATGTAGGCTTATGAGGTAGATTTCAGCATATCTTTGCATCACATGCCATTTCTTGTCTTGAAAAAAATTTGTAATATTTGTTTAAGGCAATGCTCATTTTGCAGCTACCTAAATTGCTTCAATGGGTCTGTAGGTCATTGAAGCAATTAGCTACCTGATTCCTTTTCTAACAGGTTACAGCAACACTGTCTTTTGCAGCAGCTTCTGCCTCAGCTGGCATAACTGTGTTGTACTTTAGTGACTTGAGCCACTGCAATTTTGGAGAGGAATGCCAAAAATACCATATGGCAGTTGCATTGGCGTACCTAGCTGGGTAACAATTGCAATTTCTTCTCTAATTATGCTATGGCTATTGGAAGCATGTTAGACCACTTGTTTGTATAGGCCATAGGATTTGTTTCATCTCATTGTAGCCCTTCTTTGTCATATATATTTTGTATATTTTTTTTTCTTTAGAACAAAAACAAGAAATTGCAGTGTCAATATAAAAGGAAACAAACTGGATAGAACATAACAGTACAATATTAAAAACTTACTCTCATTATGTTGTCTTTCCACTGGAAGAAGTGAGATTAGAGTTGGAAAACAGTTGCATCAAACAGGAATTAACAAATGAATTTACATTTACTTGTAAAGTTGAAGGATTAGCAAAAGGAATTACTACTTTTTCTTTAAAATTTGTCCAAATTGATGTCCAAATTGATGATGATGTGAATTAGTTAGTGGGAGAAAGATCCTCATGAGTTTGTAATATTATTAAGGAGAAAGGCAGAGAGTGCATGCTTTTTTCCTTCCAGTTTTCCACTATGAGTTAGCTAACAATGATTTTGCATATAAGAACTTAAACTATATATTTGTATTGTTGGTGGGGCATCCTGCCACTACATCTTCATTTTCTTTTCTAATACAAATTGAACAAAAGAAAAAAAAAGATAATTAATGTTCTTGGATTTAGATTCTAGGTGATCTAGGTTCTTTGTGATTTTAATGCGCAAACCATTATTTAGTGTTGACTTGGGTTTGATGTTTGGTATTGTTTGGATTCTTTATCGTACCTATTATGCAAATGAAATGATGCAGTTGTTAACTTCCAGGTAAGTGGTATGAACAGTGCAATTGAGGATTTCTATGACATAGTATTAACAGATTTCAGGTAACAAACCATGCTCAATATTTTACTCTATATATAGTTGTGCACTTGAAGTTTATGATATGCATAATGTGATTTTACTATGAATATAGTTCTATGACATAGTATTAACAGTGTACTTTTTTTCTTTTTCTTGTAAAGGTATTTCCTTTTGCCTTTGCGATTGTTTCAGGTGAAACTTGGACAATTGGAGGTGGTTTCTGCAAAGGATATCGGATGTCTTGCTAGGCTTTTTTGAGTTTTTTTTTTGAATTTTTGTGTGAAATGGTATTAACAATGTACTTTTATGATATGGTATTAACAATGTACTTCGGGCTTGCTGAGCTTTTTTGGGTTTTTTTTTTTTTTTTGAATTTTTGTATGAAATGGTATTAACAATGTACTTCTATGATATGGTATTAACAATGTACTTCGGGCTTGCTGGGCTTATTTTGGGTGTTTTTTGAGTTTTTTGTGTTGGGCTTGTTTTAAGTTAATCAATGGCAGTCATGTAATTTATATGAACTTCAACACTCATTTCTTATGTAGTAAATGGTTTTTGGGTATGTTTCTAAAGTGCATTGCATGTGGAGTTTTTTTATAATTTCAACCCCTATTTTGGGTATACTACTAAAGCTCCCTATTAAAAAGGGTTATTTACTCAAATGGTCCTTAAATTTATACCCGAGTTGCATTTTGGTCCCTCAATTAAATTATTCGTTCAAATAGTCCACCAACTCTTTATTAATCACACATTGGTCCTACTGTTACATTTTTTCAATATTGCTGTCAAAGATATGAGTAAAACAGTCTAGTTAAATAAAATAGTAAATAATTAAAAACTAAAAATCAAAAGAAAAAAAAACCCTGTCCGCCTCTCCCACCTCCCAACCCCCGAGCCCGAGCCCGATAACCATTGCCCCAGCGCCCCCCCCCCCCCCTCTCTCTTCCCCTCCCTTAATGTCCCTTCCTCCTCTCTCCCTCTATTTCCTTCTATTTCTCTCTTCAAATATTTATTGGGGCGGCAAGGCTCGGGGTTTGTTTAGAGAGAGAGAGAGAGAGAGAGAGGGAGGAAGGGTAGGGTGCCGAGAGGCTATTGCAACCCAGGGTGAGTTGGGGTTGGGATTCGAGTGGGGGAGGATGAGAAGGGAGTGGGGTTGGGTGGGTTGCATTTTTTTTTAGGGTTACTTTTTGTTATTATTTTTATTCTTTTGTAGTGTCTAATTAATTAAAAAAATAAAGAAAATTTTGTATTTTAATCATATATTTTTATATTTTAAGTTGTCAAAAGTCTTATTTACCTCCACAAATTTAGCATGTGCTGCTTACATGACTAAATTTAATAGAAAATGTATGACCAATTCGTCGAATAATAAAGAGTTGGTGGACTATTTGAACGAATAATTTAGTTGATGGACCAAAATGTAACTCAAGTATAAATTTAAGGACCATTTGAGTAAATAGTCATTGCAAACTTCTTTTCACATTCAACGGGGGCCAAAATGGAATATGAAAACTTATTTTTGTTCTCTCTAAATTTTCTCTCTCCTTTAAGGAGGCCAAATTGCCTAATTAATTACCAAAGTAAGTTCAATCAATCAAATAAACGTATGTCCAACGTACTCCACTTGGATGTGGACTGTCATATACAACTTATAATTCAGTGTCTGCACTTGTCATCTTCTTCTTAAATTCTCTTTTTTGTTACTTTTCTTGTTGTCACATAAGTAAATACCTCTCTTTAACAAAGACAAAGACTAAACCAATTACATTATTTAAACCTAGTGATTAAGAATTGATTAATTATCATATCTCTCTTTAACAAGCTGAAAAGCTGATCAAGTGTTTTGACATAGCTTTTTCCACCAACGACTAAACCAATAAAACTTAATATCTTACTTTTTCATAACATTGTTTGCATCGTCTCCAGTCAGCCCCTAATTAGACCGACACAGGGATGAGCTAGCTCTTTTACTTGTAACACATTCTTAGTTGCTTATTTTATTTGGTAATTACCATATCCTACTAATTAGTGGGAAGAGAATATTGTAAGTGCTTTGACTTCAAGTGCTTAAACTGTGTGATAATTTTAAATCATTTCTTTTTCTTTATTATCTAGTGAATAACGAGGTTTGTCTATTAAGCTAGTATATGTATCTGTCACATTCACCCATCGGATTAATATTGGTCTTATCATCCAATAGAATATTCGTGATGCACGGTAAGTGAGAGGCTAATATGCTCAATTAAGACAAAGACAGGGGACATCACTAAAGATAAAAGACGAAGGGAATATAGAAATGTGACGAAAAATATAAGTGATGTGGGATAAATGCACAATTTTCAAATGTATATATTCAAAATTTATGTGTATAATTTATAGTTTTATTTTAATTAATTATATTATAAATCAACTTAAATAATTATAGCATTAATGATATTACTATAAATGTGTAAATATATATTTTTATTTATTTATGAAAAATGTGTAACAATAAAGAGAACCAGGTAATGGTATGCCACATGGATGGCCCAGTTAGCAGTGCCTAATCACTTGGTTCAACACGACCCAATCTGACTCGACCACCTCGATCAAGAGAACCAGGTGTTGTAATCCCTTAGAGCAGTTCCAACAAAGAAGGCTGGCCCAGGACAGGAGGTGGACCCCAACAAACTGGGCTGGCCCAAGGGGGAGTTTAGCCTAAGTTCAGCAACAAAATTTTTTATAAAAAAATCTACAAAAAATACAAAAAAATTCAGATTTTTTTAAAAATAAATATTTAGTCATATTTTTCACTTCCCACACCAAAAATCTATACAAATTTATCTCCTCATATCTCATGTGAATAGTTGTTGCCATGGCAATTGGTGGAAACACCACAACCTTTTGCAAGGGCAGCCACTATTCACATGAATAGTGGCTGCCCTAGCCCCCCTTGCCATGGCAAAGGGAAAACTACTGGAAGTGCTCTTACAGTTCATGGTTGACTCTGAATAGTCTTGCCCAACCGACCACTACACTTAATCAAGGTGACAACCATGGATGGGCTGCGATACTACATACTCGGCTCAGCTTCCCTATATGGTCGCCTTGGCCTAACCCTACCGACCAAACAGAGACAACTGAGACTTGGTACGAGGTCATCTGTTAAGAACCCATGGGTAGATTTTGCCAGTAAAATATGCTTGTAATGGAATGTTGCCCAAGAGCTATTAAACCATTCTAGGATATACTATTTTTCCAATGTGGGATCTCGAGTCATAATATTCCACCAAGCGTCCATACTCAACGTCCTTGTTGGCCCACTTTATCGACACTGACACAGTTATAGCTCTTTCCTTCCTTTGTGGCGGCTTTACTCAACTACCAATATTCAATGACTCGATATCATGCCCATACATATCACCGATCATTTTAATTCATCCTATAGTCATCCCTTTCATGAAATTTAGCCTAGTTGTGTGGTTAACTAGCTCTTATACCAATTGTTAAAAACCCATAGGTAGAACTTGCCTCTAAAAAGTGGTTTGTAAGGGAAAGGTGTCCAAAAGCTCTTACACAACTCTAGAATATGTTATTTTTCCAATGTGTGAAAGAGTAGGGCTTTGGGATTAACTAAACTGTCAGGGCCAAGTGTCAACACATGGACGGATCTTACATTAAATGCACTCCTAACTCTCGTTAGATGTCATTTGCTCTTTGCTAGTTGGTTCCCCCTCAATCAGCACTTTTGGCCATGCTCAAACACCACATCTCCCCTTAATTAGGGTATGGGCTAGGCACCATTCTTCCCTTACTTAAGGAAGTTCTGTGGGAACAAATAAAATTTGACTCCAAGCACCACGTGGCAGGATTAGAATAAAGCACAACTCGCGTGTGTGTTGCCCATGATCTCAACATAGGACTATATGCATGCTACCTTAATTTGGGTTGCACATTGTATCCTAAGTGAGTCTCGTTCCCTCTCCATCAGGTAATACATTGTCTGTGAAGATGCCCCTTTATCCCTATCAAAATACATGTGATAGCCCCTTAATGTGACAGGTTAGGGTCATTCCTCACTCAGTATAAAGTACAAGCATACCAAAATTAAGTGGTAGGCCTATTGCAGTGCAATCTCACGATGAGTCTTTCAATCCCTTTAATGTCACATGTGTGAATAAAGCCACCTAGAACGACGTTAGATGCCTAAGGATCGTGCAAAAGCCTTCAATTGTCGTAAGGGTGACGGTTAAGTGTAAGCTCATAGTTTCACCTTCAGAGAGAGTTTAGAGTTTTCAAAGGAAAAAAGGAAAAGGAAGATTTTCAAGGTGAAAAGCGGTAAATGACAAGTTGTTTGTCACGACCCGACTCCCCTAGCACGATATTGTTCGCTTTGGGCCCCCCTCTCTGCCCTCACGGTTTTGTTTCTTGGAGCTCACGAGCAACTTCCCAGTGGGTCACTCATCCTGGGATTG
The DNA here is from genome assembly GCA_018703695.1 of Prunus fruticosa. Taxonomy (NCBI): domain Eukaryota; kingdom Viridiplantae; phylum Streptophyta; class Magnoliopsida; order Rosales; family Rosaceae; genus Prunus; species Prunus fruticosa. The sequence continues at coordinate 12,001,876 of CM031921.1, read as the reverse complement.
CTCTAGCCCCCAACTCGCTTAACTTTGGAATTCCTAAGAATCCGAAGTCAGTGAGCTCCCAAAAGGCCTCGTGCTAGGAAGAGAAGTGCCCACACATTTAAAGCACTTCACCTTTCCCTCCCCGAGCGATGTGGGATTGCTCACCGTTCTTGTTTCCCCAAGACACGGGTCTTACACTAATCTCATTGTTCTTGGTATCACTAGAATAAGTACTACTACAACACTTGCACTTCCCTTTTTTCAACCTCTTTTCTTATAGTCCCTTATGCATTTTTCGCCTCCAATACCACACCATACTTTTCAAAATGTTCACACTCTCCTTCATAGTTGGTTTCCCTCTTCCTAGACTAGATAGTAATGGTGGTTGTAATGGTGATGATGTTGTAGAAGGTACAACAACGTCACTTGAAGATACAATATTATTATTGGCAGACATTTGAGCCTCGTTAGAAGTAGGTTGCTATGCATTTAGGGCAAATTAAAGGCACTCAATTAAAAGCACTCAAAAAATGCAATCAATTAAGCAGATTCATGTAAAAAGATTGAAGGCAGTCACACAAGGTACTTAAATTTAATGAAAAGCATGTTCCTACACCCAAAAACATATTCAAGACGCTTAAACTAAATTAAAAACGTTCATAAGTATAAGACAATAAACTCGTACCCTAAACTCTATTTTCATAACCTGGATATTAAACCCTAAGAGCAAGTCCACCGAGGCCCCCTTGCCTCGGGCTAGGGGAGTTTTTAGCAAAAATTGGTTTCCAATGGTGAGCCCAAGCAAGGGCTGGAATGGGTCCCACGCAACTCGGGCTGGCCCGAAGGCCATTTCAGCCCGAGATCCAAAACGCAGGCTGTGCCACAGTGCCTGCTACAGTTATGCTCCAGTGCCCATGTGCTACAGTCCGTTCATATGATTTTTTCCTGTTGCCACATGGCGCGTCGTTGGGCTCTCCTATCTGTTTTTTTTCCTCCAATCGAACGGCAGCCAATTTTTTTGCAATAAAATACTAGAAAAAATTCGGAAAAATTTTAAAAATTAATGAATTTTTTTCTTTAAATACCAGCCAATTTTTTTTAAAATTTATCTGAAATTTGAAATTTGAAATTTTATCCGATTATGAGATATGAAGGGTCGGGTGGAAACACAAAATATACTATTTACAATGGCAATCACTATTCACATGAATAGTGGCTGCCCTAGCTCCCCCCTTTGCCATAGCTAAGGGCAAATGGGTGGAGTTGCTCTAAACGCTCACAAAATATGGCAACATGCATATCAAAGGCCACTCCCACACTATTATATTGAAAACAAAAGACATTTATGAAGTAGAATATGAAAGACTAGATTAAGAATACAATTAAAGGCCATTCCCCCACATACATTCAACAATTCTCATCTTCCTAGCTTGTATACAAATGCATATACCCACCAAATTCAGGTGATAAAAGCAGTAAAAAAAACTTATATTATACCAGACATTTGAAAACTTAGTGCACCAACTAAAACTAAGACCAATGTAGGTGAAAAGGCCATAAAATGATTCTTTAAATAGTACAATTTCCTTGTATGAACAACACAACAAGAGACACACAGATTCATACATGTTGACAAACAAAAAAATCATACAAATTCATACAAATGCATTTAAACATATCAAGCCCCTCAATCAAATAAACAGATACATATTCAATTAAACAAATCATATGCACTCAATCAAGCTGATATTGAAACAATTTTGAGGCTTATAATCGAAACCATAAGCATTCAAACTAGAGGTGTCAATAAGCCGTGCCGGGCCGGCCCAACCAGTTTAGAGTCGGCACATTTAATAAACGGGTTCGTGTCGGGCCCGTTTATTTATGAAAATCATCAATCGCGACTCGGGTTGGGCCACTAAACAGGCTGAGATTGGCCCACGCCAAATTTGACTTATGTATTGCATTTTGTTTTGTAAATTGTTTTACAACTTCATTTAAATATTTTTTACAATTATGTACATACAAACAAAACTTATTATTTGTTGAAAAAAGAGGCCAATAACTTTATTTAAAGTACATTTAAATAGAAAAATTACTAGAGTATTGTTTGGATTCAAAAAATTGAAACTTGAAAAATAAAATCATTATTTTATATATAAAGAAAATATTAAATTTTGATATATATTATTAGAGAAAGGAAATAGGCTTGAATTTAAGATATAAATGTAATAATATTATGTATTATTTTTCTCTAAAATAAATATAATTTTATAAATAGACTTTAAATGGGCCAGGCCAGCCCTGCCGGGCCTAATTACCTCGTCCCCGCCGGCCCAAAGATACGGGCCTTGCCGTGCCGTGCCTTATTTAAGTGGGTTGTGATAGGGCTAACCCGGTTCATTTGACACATAATGCAAACAAAGAAACAATTGTCACGCCGCAATTGAAGTCTAATAATTGAAACCCTTGTGGATGCAGAAGAGATTGAAGCTAAACAACATCAAAAATTAAAAAACAAATTATGGTTAATTTCAACAAAATACCAAAAATCAATAACCCAAATAATCACTAAATTGGGGAAAACGAAAAAAATTGTCTCCCTTTCATAGATTAAAACAAAATACATACTTCTTTAGCCTAGAATGACCCAGAGCTCTCAACAATTGGTATCGATTCTTGGAAAAATTGGACGAAATTGGATATGGTTCAGTTAAGCTCTTGGATGAAGTGAACCAAAAGGAGAAAGAGTCTCTCTCAACTCTAACTTAGCAACTTAGAGAGGAGAATCCAAGTGAGAAATGGTAGTGGAGAGAGAAGCTGGAGAGATTGGCCGCCGATTTGGGATTCTTTGTGCTTCTAACGGAGTGTACGAGGACAATTGAGTCTTTTCAACTTTAATTGAGCGACTTAGAAAGGAGGAAGAGAGTCAGAAATGGCAGTGGAGAACACAAGTTTGGAGAAGTTCGTGACAGAAATTAGAACAATTTTGTCATGGTAGCTATGACGATCTCATTAGTGATATATTTGTAGAAATGATAGTGGTCGGGAACGACGATCCAATTTTCAACACGCCATGGATATGTTATCGACAGTTAGAAATGACTTGTTGCTACTTGAAAATCAGCTTCCTTGGAAAGATGATGACTGTCATTTAACCTCACAATGAAAGAGAATGAAAATCTAAATGCACCTCTTCATTTGCTTGTTTCTAAATTTTTTGAATACCACTTATATATGAATTACATACCGTCAGAGGAAGACATTTGCTTGACATCTCAAGAGTTGTTACCCTTATACTAGAGGTATTCAATGAACTGGGCCAAGCTGAGCATGGGCTAATTAAGTAAGACCTGACATGGCACAACCCATATTTTTGGGTGGGCTATGATGGCTTGAAGCCCAACAGGCCGACCTATTTAAAGCCCATTTATTAAATTATATTTATATCTTAACTTCAACTCTATTTCTTTTCTTTAATAATATATATTAATGTTTTGATAAATAAAATAATAATTTTGTTTTTCAATTTTCAATTTTTAAAATCCTAACAATAATCTGGTCATTTTCTATTTAAATGTACTTCAAATAAAATTATTGACCTTTTTTTCCAACAAATAATAAATCTTGTTAGTATATACATAATTGTAAAAAAGATTGAAATGAAGTTGTAAAAAAATTACAAAAATAGTACAATGCACAAGTCAAGTTTGGTGTGGGCCCATATCGGCCCGTTTAGTGTCGTGCCACCAGCTTAAGTCTGGTTGGTTTTTTTGCAATATATAAGTTACTCTATTTTTTTCCTCTACCCACCAACATGGGCCGGGAAGAGGAAAAAAGGGCAATGTGGGAGCAAATAAAATCTAATGCCAAACTGCCACATGGCAGATTAGACTAAAGCACAACTTGCTTGTCGGTTGTGCATGATCTCAACATAGGTGGTGAGAGCCTCAAGGATTATTTAGAGGGATTCACATATGAGCCTTAAGGGTTTCTTACGACCTTATATTCTCTTATTATTTGATAGATTGTTGCTTAAGGCAAATATCTTAAGGCCATCACTGGTAAGACAAAAGAGCTTGAATGGATAGGTGTTGCATTCCTAAGAGGACACAAATTAATGTGCAAACAACCAATTAAAAATACCCGCAAGTGCACGAATCTATTGAAGTATAGATTATGTAAGTACGGGTTCATCCACGAAGAACTTGTCGGCTTCCTATAAGTTCTAATTTGAGTACGTAAAGAATACTTAATTGACACACCACAAATGCACAAATGCAAAATGAAGACTAAAAATGAGTAAAGAAGTGTAAAAGAAATGAAATAACACAAGAAAACTAAACAAAAACACAAACAACATTTTCTATCGTCATTTTATCACCACTTTATCACCTGTGAAATGTGCGTGAACAGTGTCTTGCGACCAGTTCGTATACAGTGTGACCGGTCGTTTTTGCATAGAATCGAAAATTGTGAAATTTGTGATGAGAGACCGGTCGTTAAAACAGTGCGAACCGGTCGCTTTTGCATAGAATCGTTTTTTCAGTTTCGACCTCTGTCCAGTTTTTGACCTATAACTTTCCAACCGTACGTCCAAAATTCACGTTCTTTATACGGTTGGATTCAGCACAGAAAATGCAAGAACACAGCGCAGACCAAAAGTCCAAAATAATTACGGACACAAATAAAATTCAGTAACAAAGACACACAACTCACACACACATTTGGGGGGGGGGGGGGGTTTGGTTTGGTTCAAGTGACCTATTTCTAATGCATGAAAGTAAATGGACTTTGAATTTAAATGAGAATGGCATAGATGAATTATCAAGATGTGAAATTAAAATGTAACAAACACTAGGGTTTCGGAATCCACCCTAAACAATTCTACCTATGTTCATGAATACTCAAGTGATGAACTCTAAACGTGTTGATGAAGATGTTCGCAATCAAGACCAGGATGAGTGACTCAAGACGCATTGATTCTCTCTAATATACGTAAAGTGCAGTATGAGTGCTACAATACTTGTGCCTTCCCTATAATTCGAATCTAGGTGTGCTTAGTACGTTGATTCAATTACAAGAAAAACCCACTAAGTTCAAAGAGAATATGAACATCACAAGAATCCTAATAGCATGGTGTTTACATTAGGTATTGTTGTTATACATATCTGTTGGTACTAGAAATGTCCTACCATAAATGTCCTACCATAAATGGCCTACCAGAAATAGCCCACCAGGAATGGCTTACATGATTACTGAAAGTTCCCAAGTCAAGAACTCGTTCTCAACTAAGAACTTGGGGGCTTGTTGGTATACATATCTGGTTGGTACTAGAAATGTCCTACCAGAACTGTCCTACAGAAATAGCCCACCAAGAATGGCTTACCAGATATTGCCTAGCCAATATGGCCTACCTGAAATGTCTTACCCATTTCAATATTGCCTAGCCAATATGGCTTACCTGAAATGTCTTACCCATCATTTCCCATTTCAATATTGCCTAGCCAATATGGCCTACCTGAAATGTCTTACCCATTTCAATATTGCCTAGCCAATATGGCTTACCTAAAATGTCTTACCCGTTTCAATATTACCTTAAATGTCTTACCCGTTTCAATATAGCCTAAAGCCAATATGGCCTACCTGAAATGTCTTACTCGTTTCAATATTGCCTAGCCAATATGGCATACCTGAAATGTCTTACCCGTTTCAATATAGCCTAAGCCAATTGATCGGTGCATATTTACATATCATTTTGTACCCTTCTAATTTATGATTTGGTTATGTTTTTGAGTTAAACTTGTGCTTTTAATAAGTTTTGTGTTTGTTTCAGTGTAATAAGCTTGAGACTTACTAATTGCATTTTGGAGACAAATTAGCTCAAAACGGTGCTGCAGATCAGTCAACTTCACGGATTGGACTGTACTTGCTCAAGAAGAACCAGATAATGAGCCATACATCATTGGAAAACTACGGAAGTCTATTTTCTGTATAATTTTACGGTTCATGATTCCGAGTCTTCTAGAGAAAGTTATACATGTTTTGGCAACTTAAGGTCAAATTCGGCAGCATCTGCGTTACTGGGCCAAAAATCACATTTGAAGGCCTTCCCGATTTTTCCTTGAGTTGGGCTGCATATGCTTGGAAAGATACGACAAAGAGCTTCAAGATCCATATTTTTCCAGATTTTCCAGAATGAAGCCACAAGCCCAAAACGAGCCCACAAGCTGGCTGTAATGCATTGTCATGCATGACATATGCATGATGATGTGTTGTTGATTGTGGGAAAGTTTGGTGAAGCATATTCAATACCTATAATTGAGTGGAATTTTGCAGCAACCAAATGATTTGAAAGATGTTGAAGTGGATGATGCAACACTAAGCCTAAAGACAAGAGGAATTGTTTTCAAATGCAATTGTGTGTTAGGTTAGGTTGGTGAATTAAGTGTTGTGTGTTAGGTGAAGTTAGTGTGGTTAATGAATCATATTGTATAATTCAGATTTTCACTTCCCCTAGGCCTATAAATAAGGAAGTTCTCTAAGCTTGTAATCACACCCCAAGGGGGGAGCTCTCAAACACTTCTCTAGAGCTCCCTTCCCTTCTCTCCCTCAAATTCTCTTAGTTTCCCTTTGTAGTTCTCAATTATTGTAATAAGATCATTCTACTAAATTTTCTTTGTATTAAATCTCAAACACTTTTCCTTTCTCTTCTTCTAAATTCTTCAAACACTCTCTTCTCCAAACACTTCCCAAACACTTCTCCCATTTCCTTCATCAAATTCTCTAAAGCTTTCAAACACATGTTCTTCCCACATCCACAAAGTTCTCAAACATCTTTCTAATTTCTTCTCTAAAAGTCTCCATGTCTCAAACACTTCACAAACACCTTTCTCTTCCTTCCTAAGTTCTCAAACTCTCCAAGTTCACAAACATTCTCCAAATTTCCCATGTCCTCAAACACTCTCTTCCAAAATCCACAAAGCTCTCAACACACTTCCTTGCTTCCAAAAATCTCCAAATCTCTCAAACACTTCTCCCTTCTCTAAAATTCTCAAACATAATTCCCATTCCTTCACCAAATTCTCTAAGTTCTCAAACACTTCCCAAACAACTTTCTCTTCTTCAAGTTCTCAAATACTTTCGTCTCCCTTCTCTAAAGTTCCCAAACACTTCTCAAACACTTTCTTCTCCCTCCTTAAAGTTCTCAAACACTTCCTTTCTTCCTCAAAGTTCTCTTAGTTTCCTTAATGTTTTCGTAGTTGTAATTGATTTTTCTTGTAATGTACATTCTTTCTTCTTGTTTTGTTTCTTTTGTTTTCATTTTTGTTTTGTGTAGGAAAATTGAATTGGATCATTCAATCACCAATCCCTGTGGAATCGACCTCGCACTTACATATGCTATACTACTGAACGGCTCGTGCACTTGCGAGTATCACAAGTTGAGGATGCAGTTGAATCCATTTTGGTGCAACTGAATCTACGCAACAAGTTTTTGGCGCCGTTGCCGGGATCGGTAACATTGTTTGATTCTATTTGGTTTTCCTACTTTTTATTATTTTTATTTTTTGTATATAACTAGACAGTTTCATGTTTTAAAGTTAATGACGTTAATTGACAAGTTGTGTTTGTAGTCCAACGGACAAGGACAATTGCCTGACAAGCAAGAGAACTGGGTTTGAGTCCCAGCTTACACAACACACCAGAGGTTTAAGTAGCATATTGGTTATTTCTAGTTTATGGTTTCCTTCACTTGCTCTTAATTGAATATCTTGTTCAAGTTTACATAAACACCATATGACTCTTGGACTGATTAGTGAATGAATGGGTAGATATTGAAGACAAACACCATGTTTAAAGTCTACTAGTTCTCTATTGTTCTTCTTGTTCTTAATGGGTTCGGAATTTGTGTTTAGACTAAACACCATAGCTAAATGCTTTTTCTGAAATACTTGATTAAAACCACACACCATATGGATAATCATATTTGAGAAAGAACGAACTTCATAAACTAGTTTAATTTACTTTGTTGCTTGTTGCTTGAAGCATGGAATTGGATGTGTGTTGATTTTCCTTTTAATTCCATTTCAAGTTTGTGTGTTTGTTTTAGCAATTTATGACAGCTTAATAAAAATGGAGAGAGATGGCAACCTCAATCATAAGAATGGGAAGTGTGGAGCAGTGGGAGAAGTCGCGACCTCCAAGTGCATCCATGCTTGACCTAATCGCTTCAAAGGGGAGCATTTCAATCCTTTCTCTTCTTTAAATTCTGTTTATTTCTTGGTTTGTTTCTTTTAGTACAACAATTTATGTCGTTTGTTTGAATTTGTTTAGAGTACTTAGTTCATTTTCATTTATGGTTTGTTGTTTCATTTTATCTTAACTTGTTTTTGTTTCTTATCTTAAAAATTAAAAAAAGATTTTTCATATGAGCTAAATTATGGTAACTCCAGAAGCACTTCCGTCAATACAGTGTCTAGGAGTTCTTAGGCGACACCTTCGGTGTCTAAAAGTTTGGGTTTTAAGCGGGACCATTGTGACCCCTCCAACCTTCCCTTTCCCTGGCTGTATTTCTGAGGCCCTTAACTGGTCATCCGTGAGTTGCTTGTATATTCGTGTGTTTTTAAACTAAGTTTTTTTTATTTTCTTTGTTTTATTTTCTGTTTAGTCTTTGTTTTTATTTTGTTTTTGTTTTTGTTTTGTTAAGTTAGTTTTTGTATTTATTTTGTTTAGTCGTTGTTTTTATTTTGTTTTTTATTTTGTTTTTGTTTTTATGGTATGATTAGTTAGTTTATTTCTGAGTGTTAGAAACACATTTTTATTTTTATTTCAAACACTGCATTAAAAACAAAACAAAAACAAAAAAACATTAAAGTAAATTAAAAAACAAAACAAAAAAACAAACTTCTTCTTCTTCTTCTTCTTCTTCTTCATCTTCATCATCATCATGGCTTACCTCTATTGTCTCGTACTTGTAGAATATGCAGCGCTCTACATGATCATCATTTTTCTCTGCAGTGCTTCCACATGCTGATTGGCATAGTAAAGCCGCTTCTGGAGTCTGCCACCATAGCCTTCAAGGCAGCCACCTCCTCGCTTAGAGCTCGTGCACTCCCGTGTCCTCGCCAAAAGTCGCATGCCCAAATTGGTAGCCGAGACCGCTTGGAGCACAGTTAAATCATGGGACTCATCCACCGCCATCTTGTCAGACCTACGTGCCACATGGCAGGACCACCCGGAGTGAGTTTACTGCCAATCAATGTTCCCAGCATGAGTCACTGTTCGGCATTGCCTCAGAAGGTTTGGTATTGCCTCAGCAAAGTCCAGGCCGTGCCGTGATGATATGAAGAGTTTGGGAAGACAAAGGTTGGAGGATCTGGGCATTTGGTGGTGCAAGGGATAGTTCAAGGTTGAGATCATCAAGGTGAGTGCATGAGGATGCCATTTGTTTTGCTTCTGAATTTTTTGATGTTTTTCCTTGAGTTTGCAGGAAGAAATGCTGGGTATTATCCGTTTGAGAGAGATGTGGTTTAAATAGGCATATGCTGATGAGAGAGAGCCAACACCACTTCGAATTTCCCGGGCATGCTCTCACCTAATCGCTTCAAGGGGAAGCACATTAACTTTCACTTTACTTTTTTTTTTTCCGTGTTTTCGGGTGTTTTATGTTTTTGTCCGTTACTTTCATTTTCTAGTGTTTTGTGTTTTTCCCTTTCGGCTATCACCTTTGTCTTGTTTTAGTTTGAGAAGTGTGCTTTCTTTTCCGTTGTCGTTTTTGTTTGATTTAAGTTTGGGAAGTGTGTTTTCTTTGTCTCTTTCTTTTTCCTTCTGCAACCTTCCTCTTTTATTTTGAAACAAAATAACGAAAATACAAAAACAACAACATAAAATAAAAACATCAATAATGAGGAGAAGTCATTTCTTCTTGGTGCTAGGTGTTCTGAACCATAGGAGCTTTGAGTTTGGCCCTCTGGCTGTCCTCTTCAAGGGGCTTCACGTACAGCCTCTTGGGGCTCACCACTTGAGCTCCCAAAGATCGAATCTTAGCTTGAGCATAACTACTCTCGCGATCTGCTTGCTTGCGTTTACCCGGTCGGTCTAGGTCCTCCGAGCTGCTTTCTCATGTCACGAGAATACAACTCTACCATCTTTGATAGGCTTTTATTCTCGTCCCGCAATACTTCTAGCCGATGTCGATTCACCTCCACTATCCTTGCCCTCTCTCTTTTCAAGCTTTTATAGCACTCTAACACTCTTCAACCATACTTTGCTCCGCCGCTCACTGACCTTTCAGAATCTCTACCTCATGGGACTTCGCAAGTAGGCGATGACCCAAACTTGCAACACATGTTGTACTCTGCACGCTCAATGCCAGGGCATCACTCGTGACCCGGTTGTCATCCCTTGTTCCGAACACACGTATATCTTTAGGAGTCACTAAATTTCTGCCAACTCCAATGGCAACATTGTTGTCCAGGAGTATTGAGTCATTGACAGTCACAGGCCCCTCGGAGGTAAAGTATGGTACCCACACTGGTGCTACTTGCTTGACCCCATGTTTGAGTCTGGTGCAGCTAGGTTGAGATCCAACGAAAATGGGTAGTTAGAGGCCATTTGATTTCTCACTCGCTTTTCTTCTTTCCTTCTTTTCTCTTTTGTGTTTCTGAGTTTGTGTTTTTTCATCCCTTCTTCTTATAGACTTAGTTTGCTAAACCCTAGCCATTGCAACGTAGGAGCATTTTCTGAATCTCCAGCATCCCTCTGAGTTCCCACAACCTTCTCACTTTCCAACCATACCCAATTCATTTATCACGACGTGTCTTTCTTAACGGACGCGTTCAGCAAAGTCGTCTTCGCGCCTTCCATAGCTCGTAATTTGTGCTTGTGGGAGTCTGCGGCGCCTCTATGCGTCAACACGTGTCTCGCCCTTCAGCTGGTCCCTTACACTAACCGAACATCATGACCCATGTTCTTTTAAAATAATAATAATAATAATAATAATAATCAATTGAACATGTGGGCTTCAGAATTTCATTGTGGGCTTTGGGTTTTCACTGTTGTTTGGGTTTCAAGATGGGTTAATTTAATTGTGGGCTTTGGGCTTCAAATTTTTTTGGGTTTCAGAATTGTGTGATTAGGGTTTACCTGTTTCATTTCTTTCGTTTGTTTTGTAATTTTTATTTTTGTAATTATTTTATTTGTGTATTTTAATTCTTGTGTGTTTTGTGATTTATATTTACTTTAGTACCTTTCATTTCTTGTTTTGACATTGCTTGTTCATAATTTTTAAACATTGAGGACAATGTTCATTTCTAGGTTTGGGAGTATTGGAGTTTAGCAAGTAAATTTGGTTTGTCTTAAAAAAAAAAAATTGCTTGTGTTTTTTTAATTTTTGAGTCCTGTTTTGTTTTGTTTTTGAGTCACTTTCCAACACATATGATGAGATTGTGATAAATGTCTGAATGACTTAAATGAAAATTGGATTTCATTTTATTTTATTTTTAAAAAAAATTATTAAAAAAAAAAGAGTAAAAATTTAAATAAATAAATAAATTTGGCATTGTTCTAGCATGATATGCTTGAAACCTTCTTTGCACTTGCCATTTGTTTCATAATTTTTCAATTAAAGGATTTGCATGATCTAAAGAATTGTATGAAGCATAAATTAGACTTATATAACCAACCATATAAAGTGAGCTTTTGAGCCTTGTACTTCATTTCTTAAGTGTTATATACACATACTCTTAAATTCTTGTCATCTAAGTTGTTGTTTGATCTCATTATTCATTGATTTGGTTGAACACTTAAAAGTCATTCATTCTTATGCAACTTGATTTCATGACATTTAAGAAATGATATTAAGGCCCTCTTTGGAATCGTTGTGCCTTTCAAGCTAACCTTATGCATGCTTAAGATGATTTTCCATTGTTAACCATTTTGAGCCTACATGTAAACTTTTTTTTTTCATTTACCAATTATATTTCCTCCGTAGCCTGAAAAACAAATATTTACCTTTCTAAGGAACTCATGAGCTTTCATTGGGATGTGTTTTTCATACTAGTTTGGGAAGATGTGTTACATTTCAAATATATATATATATTCACACAATTGGTGAAAGAAAAAAGCAGAAGTTGTGATTAAGTGGTGGTTGATTGAAAATTCATTTTTGGGCATTCAAAATAAATTGGTGGTTATTCAATAAAGGAGTGAATCATTGAAAATGAAGGTATAAGGAGTTTTGATCATGTAAAAGAAAAAATCTAATCGTGATGATTGAAGTCTTGTAAACAATTGTTTTATGCTCTTATATTTTGAGTTCCTTGGACTTTGTTTTATCCATACCCTTCATTTCTTACTCACCTTACACCCTTGGCCCCATTACAACCTATGTTAAAGACCTAAATTGATCTTAAATGTCATGTGGTTGAATTGCATACATTTTTCTACTTTTAAGTGTTTGGCATCCTTCTTAAGGATCATATTAATGCAAGTTCTTCATCTTTCTATTTTGAGTTAAGTCCCTTTTGGTTTAACTCTAATCTCATGTTTATAACTGAGTGTTGCATTATAAGCCTCTTCCGAGTGATTCATTTGTAGAGGACAACTTTGGTGAGATTTGAAGTTGAATTTGTGATTTGTATGACTTTTGAAATTGTGTGAAAACTAAGATTGGAGAATTTGTTGCATTTGGCTATCACACTACCACACTTTGAGCATGTTGTGTTTTGAACTTTGCCACCTTGTGAATAATGTCTAAAATTGAGCTTTTGTTGTTAAAATGTTTAAGTCATGTGCATGAGTCATTTCTCTTTACAAATAATTGGGAAAGATTGTTTTGAGTTCTTTTTTTTTTGTAATTTTTTTTTTGTTTTGTTTTTGTTAATGTATTTATGTTTGTTTTTGTTTTTGGTTTTGCTTAAGGACTAAAAATCTTTTAAGTTTTCTAATTACTTTGTTTTTGTAGGTTAGAAAACGTTTGTGGGTATCAATTTGTTAAACCCCCAGGAGACACAACTCCTCCTACTAGGGATGCCTAGAGGTTTAAAGGCTTGTTGCATACGCTAAATGCAATCGAATTACCTGCGAAAGTGGTCTAGTTAACTTCTTATTTTGTTTTTCTCTTTGTTTTCTTTTTGTTTTGCCAGGACTAGCAAAATCTAGATTTGGGGGTATTTGATCGGTGCATATTTACATATCATTTGTACCCTTCTAATTTATGATTTGGTTATGTTTTTGAGTAAACTTGTGCTTTAATAAGTTTTGTGTTTGTTTCAGTGTAATAAGCTTGAGACTCATGAATTGCATTTTGGAGACAAATTAGCTGGAAACGGTGCTGCAGATCAGTCAACTTCACGGATTGGACTGTACTTGCTCAAGAAGAACCAGATAATGAGCCATACATCATTGGAAAAATGGAAGTCTATTTTCTGTATAATTTTACGGTTCATGATTCCGAGTCTTCTAGAGAAAGTTATACATGTTTTGGCAACTTAAGGTCAAATTAGGCAGCATCTGCGTTACTGGGCCAAAAATCACATTTGAAGGCCTTCCGATTTTTCCTTGAGTTGGGCTGCATATGCTTGGAAAGATAAGACAAAGAGCTTCAAGATCCATATTTTTTCAGATTTTTCAGAATGAAGCCACAAGCCCAAAACGAGCCCACAAGCTGGCTGCAATGCATTGTCATGCATGACATATGCATGATGATGTGTTGTTGATTGTGGGAAAGTTTGGTGAAGCATATTCAATACCTATAATTGAGTGGAATTTTGCAGCAACCAAATGATTTGAAAGATGTTGAAGTGGATGATGCAACACTAAGCCTAAAGACAAGAGTAATTGTTTTCAAATGCAATTGTGTGTTAGGTTAGGTTGGTGAATTAAGTGTTGTGTGTTAGGTGAAGTTAGTGTGGTTAATGAATCCTATTGTATAATTCAGATTTTTACTTCCCCTAAGCCTATAAATAAGGAAGTTCTCTAAGCTTGTAATTCACACCCCGAGGGGGGAGCTCTCAAACACTTCTCTAGAGCTCCCTTCCCTTCTCTCCCTCAAATTCTCTTAGTTTCCCTTTGTAGTTCTCAATTGTTGTAATAAGATCATTCTACTAAATTTTCTTTTGTATTAAATCTCAAACACTTTTCCTTTCTCTTCTTCTAAATTCTTCAAACACTCTCTTCTCCAAACACTTCCCAAACACTTCTCCCATTTCCTTCATCAAATTCTCTAAAGCTTTCAAACACATGTTCTTCCCAAATCCACAAAGTTCTCAAACATCTTTCTACTTTCTTCTCTAAAAGTCTCCATGTCTCAAACACTTCACAAACACCTTTCTCTTCCTTCCCTAAGTTCTCAAACTCTCCAAGTTCACAAACATTCTCCAAATTTCCCATGTCCTTAAACACTCTTCAAAATCCACAAAGTTCTCAAACACCACTTTCCTTGCCTTTCCAAAATTCTCTTCCAAAATTCTCCAAATCTCTCAAACACTTCTCCCCTCTCTAAAGTTCTCAAACACTTTCCTTCCTTCCTCAAATGCTCTCTTTAATGTTCTATAAGTTGTAATTTATTTTTCTTGTAATGTACATTCTTTCTTCTTCTTTTGTTTTCATTTTTGTTTTGTGTAGGAAAATTGAATTGGATCATTCAATCACCAATCCCTGTGGGGATCAACCTCGCACTTACATATGCTATACTATCGAACGGCTCGTGCACTTGCGAGTATCACAAGTTGAGAATGCAGCTGAATCCATTTGGTGCAGCTAAATCTACACAACAAGTTTTGGAAGAGAAAGGAAACGTGTTAGAGAACTTTAGAGAATTTTGGAAGAAGGAATGAGAGAAGTGTTTTGAGAGCTTTAGAGAATTTGATAGAAGGAAATGGGAGAAGTGTTTGGGAAATTGGAGAAGATGGAGACTTTTGGAGAAGAAAGGAAAGTGGTGTTTGAGAACTTGAGAAGAGAGAAGAAAGTGTTTGGGAAGTGTTTGAAGAATTCAGAAGAAGAGAATTTAGTAGAATGATCTTATTACAACAATTGAGAACTACAAAGGGAAACTAAGAGAATTTGAGGGAGAGAATGGGAAGGGAGCTCTAGAGAAGTGTTTGAGAGCTCCCCCCTTGGGGTGTGATTACAAGCTTAGAGAAACTTCCTTATTTATAGGCCTAGGGGAAGTGAAAATCTGAATTATACAATAGGATTCATTAACCACACTAACTTCACCTAACACACAACACTTAATTCACTAACCTAACCTAACACACAATTGCATTTGGAAAACAATTCCTCTTGTCTTTAGGCTTAGTGTTGCATCATCCACTTCAACATCTTTCAAATCATTTGGTTGCTGCAAAATTCCACTCAATTATAGGTATTGAATATGCTTCACCAAACTTTCCCACAATCAACAACACATCATCATGCATATGTCATGCATGGCAATGCATTGCAGCCAGCTTGTGGGCTCGTTTTGGGCTTGTGGCTTCATTCTGAAAAATCTGGAAAAATATGGATCTTGAAGCTCTTTGTCTTATCTTTCCAAGCATATGCAGCCCAACTAAAGGAAAAATCGGGAAGGCCTTCAAATGTGATTTTTGGCCAGAACGCAGATGCTGCCGAATTTGACCTTAAGTTGCCAAAACATGTATAACTTTCTCTAGAAGACTCGGAATCATGAACCGTAAAATTATACAGAAAATAGACTTTGTAGCTTTCCAATGATGTATGGCTCATTATCTGGTTCTTCTTTAGCAAGTACAGTCCAATCCGTAAATTGACTGATCTGCAGCACCGTTTTGAGCTTAATTGTCTCCAAAATGCAATTCAGTGAGTCTCAAGCTTATACATTGAAACAAACACAAAACTTATTAAAAGCACAAGTTTAACTCAAAAATATAACCAAATCATAAATTAGAAGGGTACAAAATGATATGTAAATATGCACCGACCACCAATATGGCCTAGTCAAAATATTATTCTTGAGCAATAGGTGCTAGCCAACTCCTACTGCCTCAAGCCATGTGCAACCACCACGTATGCCTTTGATAATAAATCACCAGCGTGCATCCTGACATGTCACCAGGCCACTACCCTCGATCGCCACGTGATGAGCCATTTGGTCTAAGGAAAAGAGGCCATGCTTAAAAACTTGTTGGTAGATTCAGCTGCACAGAAAATGGTTCAATTGCATCCTCAAATTGTGATACTCGCAAGTGCACGAGCCGTTCGGTAGTATAGCATATGTAAGTGCGAGGTCAAATCCACAAGGATTGGTGATTGAATGATCCAATTCAATTTTCCTACACAAAACAAAAATGAAAACAAAAGAAACAAAACAAGAAGAAAGAATGTACATTACAAGAAAAATAAATTACAACTAAGAAAACATTAAGGAAACTAAGAGAACTTTGAGGAAGAGAAGGAAGTGTTTGAGAAGTGTTTGGGAGCTTTTAGAGAAGGGAGAAGTGTTTGAGAGATTTTGAGACTTTTGGAAGAAAGGAAGTGGTGTTTGGGAACTTTGTGAATTTGGAAGAGAGCGGTTGAGAACTTGGAGGATGTTTGTGAACTTGGAGAATTTGGAGAATTTAGGGAAGGAAGAGAAAGGTGTTTGTGAAGTGTTTGAGACATGGAGACTTTAGAGAAATGTTTGGGAAGTGTTTGAGAACTTAGAGAATTTGGTGAAGGAATGGGAATTGTGTTTGAGAACTTTAGAGAAGGGAGAAGTGTTTGGAAAGTGTTTGGAGAAGAGAAAGGTGTTTGTGAACTTGGAGAGAGAAAGGTGTTTGGGAAGTGTTTAAGAACTAGAGCTTTTGAAGAGAATAGAGAAATGTTTGGGAAGTGTTTGAAGATTTAGTAAAAAGAGCATATTACAACAATTGAGAACTACAAAGGGAAACTAAGAGAATTTGAGGGAGAGAAGGGAAGGGAGCTCTAGAGAAGTGTTTGAGAGCTCCCCCCCCTTGGGGTGTGTTTACAAGCTTAGAGAACTTCCCTATTTATAGGCCTAGGGGAAGTGAAAATCTGAATTATACAATTACCTACCACACTCACTTCACCAACTTACAACACTTAATTCACCTAACACACTATTACATTTTGAAAACAATTTCTCTTCTCTTTAGGCTTAGTGTTGCATCATCCACTTCAACATCTTTTGGCACATTTGGTTGCTGCAAAATTCCACTCAATTATAGGAATTGAATATGCTTCACCAAACTTTCCCACAATCAACAACACTTCATCATGCATATGTCATGCATGACAATCACTGCAGCCAGCTTGTGGGCTCGTTTTGGGCTTGTGGATTCATTTTGAAAAATCTGAAAAAATATGGATCTTGAAGCTCTTTGTTTTATCTTCTAAGCATATGCAGCCCAACTCAAGGAAAAATCGGGAAGGCCTTCAAATGTGATTTTTGGCCCCAGTAACGCAGATGCTGCCGAATTTGACCTTAAGTTTCCAAAACATGTATAACTTCTCTAGAAGACTGGAATCATGAACCGTAAAATTATACAGAAAATAGACTTCGTAGCTTCCAATGATGTATGGCTCATTATCTGGTTCTCTTGAGAAGTACAGTCCAATCGTGAAGTTGACTGATCTCAGCACCGTTTTGAGCTAATTTGTCCTCCAAAATGCAATTAGTGAGTCTAAGCTTATTACATGAAAACAAACACAAAATTTATTAAAAGCACAAGTTTAACTCAAAAACATAACTAAATCATAAGTTAGAAGGGTACAAATGATATGTAAATATGCACCGATCACATGCCTTCCCGACCTTGTGCCTAGCTCATACCCCCTGAGGATGACCCACGCCTTTCCACTTGCCTATTAAACAATGGCAAGTGGCCCTCATCTCCTCCTATAAAGGAACAGACCCCTCTCCAGCAAAGGGCTCAATTTCCTCTCCATGCGCATATCCGGAGACACTCAAGCTCTCCTTCTTCCCTCTTATATTCAGGCTCTCAAGCCTCTCTTATGTACAATGTAATACTCATCTATAATAAATACCAAGTTATTCCACTGGACGTAGCCCTATTCATGGGTGAACCACTCTAAATCTGTGTAATGTGTGTGCTTGACCATATACCCTCTAGGGCCGTGCTAAATCACCGTTAACGGGTATTCAAGAAACCAATTCACATGGATGATTCTTACTTCATCCATTTATTGCTTAGGATAACATGAAGATACACATAATCCCAACAATCTCAAGAAGCATGCTTTCAAAGATGGCCAACCAAGGAAAAACACACATCAAGGATAGATTAATTTGGTGAATTGGAATTCATCAACAATATCCAGAAATTCATGCACTCAAGCATCAAAACAATAAGGTAATCATGTTTCAGGGCTTCAACCTAAGCCCTAGCTATGAAGTTTAGTTGCTCATACTTATTCCAAATACAAACTCAAAATGAAATTAGAAAGAGATTTATAGATTTTCAGGAAATGATGAAGCTTCAGGTCGTCAATGGTGGAAGTCTCTCTCCACTTTGCTTGGCTGCACCTTGGCTTTCTCCTAGCTTCAAGCTCTCCAAAATCTGCTCTCAACGTGTGTAATGTAAAAAACTCCTTGTCTCTCTTCCAAAAACTGAATGATACCTTCCTCTCCATTCCCCCCACGTCAATTGCCTAAAGGAAATATGCCTTCTCTATGCTCCTTTCCAACTCACCCTTGTCTCCTTGTATCCTTTTCATGATGTGTTTTTGTCTTCACAAATATGCTCTTTGTCTGAAAATAACTCTTAACCAAGGTAATTTTGTTACCAAATGGTATGGTAACAAGAAATTAAGATGACACATATGGAGGTAAAAGCTGAGCAAGACAATTCTCTAAAGCTTCTGTAACATGTAGGATCAGTTGGATAGGCTATACTTGTCCAATGAAGCTCAAATTTTGATATGTTGTAGTCAACATCCATTGGAACAAGTCTCTGAAGATCTTCACCTCATTCGGAGAACCAAGCATGTTGATCCCAGGTCAAGAAGTTGACCTACGAAAATGAACAAAAACAGAATTTATAACCAATAATGCACTTTTAGCTCATTTTCATTCCAACCAAGGTAAAATCTAGAAAAAAGCTATAAAATGTCAAGACTAACTCAAAATAGTTGGTGAATGGAAACGAACATAATTGACAATAGAACGTTAGTCGCAAACTTTGAATGCAATTGCATGTTGTGTCTGCTAATACCTAGTTTCTGTTGGCAAATTGAATGTTGTGTGTGCAAATACCTATTTTCTGTTGGCAAATTGAATGTTGTGAAATGTTCTCAAACACTAGGGGTTCAACTTCACTATGACAATCCAATAATGCACTTTTAGCTCATTTTCATCTAACTAAGGTAAAACCTATGAAAACACAAAAAGGAAGTAAAATCCTATAAAATGTCAAGAACTAACTCAAAATAATGGGTGAATAACATGAAAAATCATGTGTAAAAATGAACCGAACAATAGGGAGAGTAAGATTAGAGGGAGATGTTCCACTTCTTGATGCAGACAATTGTCCAAAAGGTTAGGCTTCCCCACCTAGTGAAAATTTTATGGTTATATGCAAAATTGGGTGTGCCCTTTCTTGTAAGTATTGTGATCAAGTGCAAAGTTCATGATCTGGCATTTGGTTATATGACAACAGAATCAGTTGACCTTACCTTTCTAATTGAAAGTCAAATGAAATGAGAGATTCCAAAACAACTCTTAGGTGTTGTAATTCTTTGCCTAAACTTCGAAGAAAGACTTTCATGTAACGGGATATAGATGTTTGCTATCCTGAGCCAATAATGCAATGACACGTGAGATAACTTTTCACATGTCATTCAGGGCCGCAGGCCCCTGGCATGGTGCCAGTGGTGCCACCGACAGGGGCTGAATTTTTTTTTTTACTTTATATTTATATTATAAAAATTGGATACATACTCTAGCGTGCAGTAAATTGACACAAAAGTGTATTTGGTGAAGTTAGTTTCTAGTACAATCTCTTTGTACAAGGCCTAGTTTTGAGTCATAGTGATGTGATTGTATACGTATTTTTTATTTCCTTTTTTTATTATAACAACAAAATTTAAAATAATTTTAAAAAAAATAGAAGAACTTGAAGAAAAAAAACAAGGGGGAAAGATCCAACTTGTTGATACCATGCCTGACCAAGCAAGCTAGGAGCAATGGAAAGAGTCCCACATCAATAAAGAGTTTTATGGAAGCTCCCCTTCAGCTATAAAAGGAGACCACCTCCACTTAGCAATGGGCTCGAGAAATGGCCTTGGATCCATGGCCTTAGACCTGATCCTTGGTCTTCGACCTTCATTCCATTTCCTTCAGGTCAAACTCTTTGTACCATATAAATACACAATATTATAATGAAAATATACTTCCTCATGGACATAGCCCATTTATTTAGGGTGAACCACGTATATTTGTTCTTTTACTTACATCTTCATCTTTGTCCTCTCACTATCCGGAAGGTCTTCACCTTCCCCTTGCCTACTGAAGGCACATACATTTGCCGAAGGTCCTCACCTTCAGTCATCAACTATCATATATCATCCCTAAGTTGGGTTCAATCTTGGCTATTCATTTTTTGAGCATCAACACAACTAAACTAACAATAGTATATATCACATGCATACGCTTTCTCCTAACAAAGCAAATATATATATTAATGTCTTCTTCTTCGCTTGAACTTTTTTTTTTTTTTTTTTTACCAAACATGCTAATGTTTAACTTTATGAATGAAAAAGTTTATAAAAAAAAAAAATAATTTGATTCTGATTGTATTGCATGCTAGTTGATGATGAATTTTAGTTATAAAAAAATTGTTCATGACATTAAGTCATGGCAAATGTTTTTTTAAGTATTCTATTAGATTATGTGAAGCTTCAATTTAAATTTCATCAAGGCCCTAAAAATCTTAGGGGATTGGGGATGATGTCATTGTGTTATTGGCTGTGTTGTACCCATTACGAGTAAGGTTTTTTTGCTGAACTAGACCTTCCTGTGGCTAGCTGGGCCAACTGAACCATCGTCTGATAGGAGTGCCGCCAATTTGCAGTCTTATCTGCCTGAGCGATTCTAGAAGTCAATTTATAGATAAACATTTGGTCCACTCAGCCATTTACTTTTGACTAACTTTGTCCTTGGCTGGAGGACATCAAACTAAAATTTTTAAGAGTGGCGTTTCAAACCAATTCACAACATTGGCTAATTATAAAAGAAGGGTTAGTTATTGTAGATGTCCTTGAATTATGGCCCAAGTTGCAATTGGGTCTCTGAACTAATTTTTGTGGCAAAGACATACTTTTTAATAGACAATAAGTTGCAATTAGGTTCTGCCGTCCAACTCTTCACTTTGTCCGGTAAGAATGAGGGGTAAAAAGGTCCTTTTGAGTCTGAAAAAAACTGAAAAAAAAAGAAAAAAAAAGAAAGAAAAAGTCCCTCTCTCTCTTTCGCTTTTGCCCTCTCCCTCTCTCACAACCAAGGTATTAAATATCCAATAATCTCGATATTATCCCAGATAATCTACTTTTGGGGTTCGATATTTTAACAACTAACCATAGTGTTATAGTCAATATATTCGTTATCACGAATATTATCATTATATTATCCCAGGATAATATCGGGAAGATATTTCAACATTTATGAATGATTTGGGCAATATATCGAGATATTATCGATAATATCCCAATAATATCCTGAATAATATCCCGATACCCAAACCCAAAAATATTTATATACATGGTATTTTGTGAAAACCATTTACCCCTTCAACACCTTAACCACCATATCACTTATGTTTTTGTGAAAATACTAAAATATTTATATATATATATATATACATGGTTTTGTTTTTGAATTCGTTTTTGCAAGAAACAAATTTTCACATGAGATGAGTAATAACTATGATTATACTCATAACCAACCATTTCCCTACCCTTCATATCTCATTCCTATCA
Source organism: Prunus fruticosa (assembly GCA_018703695.1). Taxonomy (NCBI): domain Eukaryota; kingdom Viridiplantae; phylum Streptophyta; class Magnoliopsida; order Rosales; family Rosaceae; genus Prunus; species Prunus fruticosa. Next base: position 11,979,943 of record CM031921.1, on the reverse strand, counting down.
GGATGGAATCAAGCGACTCATGGAAAGAATCGGACTCAATCTTCAAATGATTTTGCTATGGACGACGGTCAACGAATCTCGAATCCATATGGGTGGCTGTTAACAATTACATGCAAAACTATTTTGGGGATTTATCATTTGATGACTACTCTTCAAAATATACTTACTCTACACATAGAGATGACTGAAAATAGTGAAAATTTTGAACCTCATAAGAACTCTATGTGGTACTAAGTTACTCATGTATCTTACCATGTAATGTATAAAGTGTAAAATATTGTAGTAATTCATTTTATATAAATGATTATGGTGTGTTTAATATTCTTCTCATTAATTCCTTCATATTTCTACACTTACGGTGTTTGCCAGCTCGCTATATAATCAACTTAAATCGATTAAAATCCATCATGCAATGCATTTCCTTCCAATTTTTTATGATAAACTAATAGATAATTGACTAATAAACATCCTGAAAGTTTCAATAAAAATTTCCAAATTTTTCTTACAATTTCCGTGGTTTTATTCAATTTTTTCCAGATCCACAATTTCCTCTATATTTCCTTACTTTTTGACTTCCGATATTTCCGATACCTCCCATATTTAAGACCTTGCTCACAACTCATTCTCCCCCTCCTTATCCCACCCCCCTCAAAACCCCAGATCCTAACCCAACCTGTAACAGTAGCAGGCTTCGCAACAACTACGCCTCCTATACTTTCATCCCCCACACTCCGCCTCTGCTACCGCCCAATAATTTGTCCAGCCAGCACAAAGAACACCAAATCCAGAATGGCCAATCCCAGCCATGAATGCCTTCAAGGATGTTAGCCTTCCCAGGTAAAAATGTCAATAAAAGAGCTGAAACTCCATTAATCAGCCTCACAATATTGTTCATCGACTTGTATGTGAACGTCTTCCTGACCTGCACTACCAATCACCAATCAACAAACACAAACAAACACTTTGATTCTAGCAACAATACAAACCAAATTTCAAACCCAGCACCAAAATTTAAATTTTTTTTTTTGGCACACATGAAAAAGTATCAATTTTTATATGTATAGAAACTAAATCGAAACGAATTTGTTCGGCAATTAGGATCGGTGTGAGAAGAGCGAGGGAAATCGAGAAAATTTTGGGAGCTCTGATATTTTAGGACACTTCAATTGACATCAATAGGGGGAGCGCCGATCCGAGTCACACTTGGCCTGCAGATCCGACATCTGCACCGAAAGTGCACCCCACGAGACCAGGCATTGTAGGTAGGAGAGGGTGGCAGCCAGGCCAAAGATCAGATCAGAGGGCAGTGGCAGCACAGATGGAGCCCATTCCAAGAGCAGCAGAGCGAGCGTGAGCAGCAAAAACAGGAAGAGGGAGGTTGGAAACTACAGAGAGGTGAACCGATGGACAGGGATGCGACCCTTGAGGAGTGGATCAGCGTCAAAGGAGGTGATGGTCTGGTGGGCGACGGCAACCATGAGGAAGGCAATGACAGTGTAGAGCTGCAAGTACTTGAGGCGACGATGATTGGAAGACGAAGATAAAGAGGAGGAAAGAGGGAAGGGGTGGTAGGGCTTGGCGGCTACGACTGTGGGGACTTAAGGTGGACGTCAGGATCTAATTGCAACTTATTGTCTAATTAAAGGATTTCATGCCTCAAAAATTAGTTCACAGAACCCAATTACAATGCTAGGGATAGTTTTAAGGATTACAGTAATTAATCCTAAATTTAAAGACGAAAATTGAAATATCCCCAACAATAGGAGCACGTGACACTCACATGGTCAACCTTAATGTAATTTTTTCTGGCGTATCAATTACAACTTATTGTCAAATTAAAAGTATGTCTTTACCACAGAAATTAGTTCGCGGGCCAATTGGGACTAGGGTCATAGTTCATGAACATCTACAGTAATTAAGCCTATAAAAGAATACATTTTTTTAAAATTTTTTAAAAATGATAAAGAAATATATATGAATGAAGATCAATTATCTATAAATAATATTTACATTGAATGCAAGAAATTTGTTATTAGTGTTACCAAAACAAATAATTCAGACAATGGTTTTGAGGTAAGAAGATTCCAAGCATGTAATAAGGGAAAAACGCACAAGAGTTCAAAAGAAGGGGAAAAAAATAAAATAAAAGGAATGGTGTTAAATATCAATTTTACGTCAAAAACACAAAAATAAACACACTTAAACCTCGTACCCTCCTGCAACTGTGCTACCACTCAACTAAGAATTTCATGTTAAATACAAAAAATATAATCTACAACTAAAATAATTTTCCTAAAGAAAATTACATCCCTGCAGTAAAGGTCAAAATTGTAACTATTGGATAATTACAGTCTCAGCATCCAACGAGGCTCAAAATCCTGAGATTGAAGAGGACAACAACAGCCGTCAGTCCAGTTAAAAACGCTATTCAACCGGACACACTTTTCTCTTGTCAGAGAACATCCTTTCAGACGGTCTATTAGTAATTTGGCCGCTCTTGCTAGTGCCGTTCACAGCTTTCCTTTCGATGGACCTCGGCATTATCCCGATTGTATTCACCAAATGGAAGTCTTCTTTCAAAGACTTTTTCAGGAACCTCATGTCTGTTTCTGAGAGCTCTTTCTTCCCACTCACAAAAGCAACAAAGTGGTGGTCGGGCCTTCACCCTGGGTAAAATACTTAACCTTCGGGTTGAGCAGCCTGATCTTTCCAAGAATGCCTGCTCATAACCTGACTCAACACAGGAAAAGACAGAGAAGGTTACTTCCAAATGACTTTGTGAGGTCAATGGATGAAACACAAAAGGTATCATCACTCACCTCAACGCAACCAACGATTAAGACGAGCTGTCGACAATCTTGAACACCACTTTTCATATGTATCAATAACCTGGTGCATGACAGCTGCATGACCCCTTCCCTCCAAGGCTGATATGAATACAATTGGTATTCCAGTCACCTGTTTGCCGACAACCATGCTAACAGTAAACTAGAATTTTTACCATTGCTCAAAACACATTATTTTTAGAGAGAGCTTGGAGTCCCCTCCCCCAACCTTCTGTCTTTTGCACAGACCTCTCAAATTACCCGCCCGAAATAAAAATGACCTCATCAACCAAGATACTTTGTGGAATTCGATAATTAACCCAAACTTTTGTGGCATCAAATAATTAACCCATACTTTGTGACCTCATATCATATCATTATTTGTTTGCTAGAACAAACCCCATATTAAATTGGCAGCCGAGGACAAGCATATGAAACGCTTCGCTTTTTGTACTCTTTATGAAACGTATGTTAAATATGCAAGAGTAGTTAAGATAATAACAAGCAGGGGAGCATTCTTTACATTTATTTTTAAAATAGTACACAGGCATACCTGGGGCATAAACTCTTAATTTCTTGGGGCACAGCTTCCATAACCTTGTCATATAATTGCTTCCCTCTTAATAGATCCATCTTGTTCACAACTGCAACCAAGCCACGGCCTTTTTCAACTGCCTGTCTTGCTATAACTACTTCATCATGCTTCAAACTTCTTCTGAATTGGAATTTGGTCATTACATAAAATTTCAATAAAGGAATCCATTAGATATGGAGAAGAAAATAAAAATCACTGTTGCAGGTTATTGACTTCTAGTGCATATATCACTATATAAGAAGTTTTTTTATATTCATTAAGGATTCACTATTATAATAGGGTTAAAATGCCTCGGGTCAATTTAACAGTATTTGCACCCTAGATTGCAAATAACATTAATGGGGCATATATGCTGCGATCCACCAATGCACTAATCATTTTCATCACACTGGGCAAGGCAATAACATTAAACCTAAATAAAACCTCACTGCAATATTACCTAAGAGGCGCATCAGTTCATGAAATGGGAGAAAGAAGTAGATGACACACTAAAATTGTTTTACAAATATATTTTAAATCAATACCTTTGTGGCCCCAAGTTAGTTAGTTCATACAAAAGTAACATTTGCATCAAGCAACAAATGACAATAAAACTCTTTTATCAACAAGTTCTTTTTCTAATAGCAAATCTCACACAGAATTTAATCATTCAAGCATCATAATATCAAGAATGGAATTATCAATGGGTTGACCTGTGGATAAAGGTGTCATAATCCTTTCTCGTCCTTTTTATTTTTATTTTTATAAGAAACCATAATTTTTTGAACCCTAAAAAAACTAAAAATACACTAAACCTTAAACAAGAAAGACATGTCGGTGAGCAAGAGATCCACCAAATATACAACAATCAGAATCTCTAGGAAGACACCTCCCTATCACATTTCACTTGTTAAACTATCTCTGTCTATACTACTGCTTTCCATGTCCAAATATGCTAAATAAAAGGCAAAGTTCCTAAACTTCGAAGAACTGTGATGTCAGAAGGATTCCATAGACCAAGCCCATCACCTTTAACATCATCTAAACTTCATATTCCTTTCCATCGACACGACCCAATAAACTGCCAACATAGCACATCTTCCCAGAACTCTCTGTTTTTTTTTCTTTCTAGCAAATTAAACCTTCTCCATAATAATGCATGGCATGAAAGCATCAACCCCAGACAGACTCCCTTTGCTGGGTCCCCCAACCATTTGAAGCAGCCCTATTTTGACTCGGATTACAGTATGTCAGGGAGTCTGTCTCTTTTAGAAACCTCTACAACCACTTACAGAAGCTTCATATTTTATCATTAAATACTACTGGAGGCACTTGAGACCTTTTTCTTTCCATCTGAGATGAATTTTGCCATTTCACAGAAGACATCTGAAACACATTTCACACTATCAAATTTTCTTCAAAGAAAACATTTTGCACGACACACCTCTTCTCATAAAGGACGAGTAGGGATTACATTACTCTTATTAGACTCTTTCTTGTCTGCACAGTGCTCATGTGATGCTGGCCCTTTCTCCATTTTTCTGTTCTCTGCAACCAACCTGCAGTGTCGACCTGAATTTAGCCACATGAAATCAAATAACTCAAGCAATATACACCTCGTGTGTCACTGCAAAACTTACAACAAAAGATATAATTAAATTTAGAAAGTGCAACTGGCAAACTTTATCAAGATGTGTCACGTTTGGTAATGAATATACATTAAATATGCCAAGAAGGATACAAATCTTGTACTGAAGATAGAGATCAAAAGTGAGGGGTAGTGGTTGTTACAACCAACAGTACTCTAATCCAGCTCTGCACAATTTCTTGCATGTGCTATGCCCATTGCCCTTCCCATGCAAAATATTTCTTCTAATCGATAAAAAGCTACATTATTCATT